>JAHBCN010007919.1:41448-223383 GCA_019359885.1 Listronotus oregonensis
AAAAACTTGCCAAGGCAAAAAAAAGCCTTGGTCAAATTTTAGATCTCAGAACTTTTAGAGGCCGAGATTTTTGAATAGAAACTTGGCCCTTATTTTACAAAAGTATTTCTGGTATGATTAAAAATACTGTAGATTTTTTCTTTTATACATGCCAATATAACTAAATATTTCGTAACACCTAAACGTAACTAAACCCAACCATTGTCTTATCGTGTCTTGTACCATAGTTTTCCGGGTGCTACATTTTTTCTGTCACGCATTTTGATTTGTTTTGTACGCCAACGTTTAGCGTGTATGTCCCATTTGAAACACTTTCACTGGCCGAGGCAATGAGCGTGAATTTTAAAAAGAAAAATTGTCATTTTTATGCAACTCAATTGACGTGTCGCCTTGTAGTTTCGTTCGACACGTCCAGTTTAATTGCCGGATTTATTGTTTTGAACTGCCGAACTCTGGTGTAAATTACGTGTATTATGATTGTGTTATCGTTAGGAAGTTGTTTCGTAATTGCACTTTCTCACACTTTGTTATATTTAACGACTTAGTTACATTGTAATATAATGATGCGTAAAAAGAAAAAAAGACGAAGAAAGAAACAAAAATAACTGGTTTTTCATTAGTTTTATCGCTATTGGGTTCGTTGTTTTAATTTTCCAAAAATGGTAGTCTTTTTTTTAAAACCCTTTCTTTTTTAAATCTGTCAATTTTTTATATTTTACACTGCTCAAATTTCGTTTCACCTTTTCCTGCACATTGTGCAGTTACAAGTTTTTTTTTAATCCCTTTAAAAAAAAAAAACGAAAGTTTTCCAAAAATTAAACGAAAATTAAAAAACAATTTTTATTTAGGGACAAAAACCATTGGCGTGCCATTTTTATCTTTAGTACACATAGCACTGTTAAAGCTAATTTTTTTTAGCTTTAACAACAACGACAAACATGCACTTTTATTAAATGTATCTACTTACTAAATATTACTGAATTTTCTCAGGCGGTTTTGGAAATATTTTTTTCCTTCTTAAATTTCAATACCCTCCAAATTTCAATGGTAATGGAACACTATTTGACCAAATTTTATAAAGCGAACTTTTCCTTCTTAATTTTTTCTGTAGAATCACAGCTTTTAAATATTCGCATATCATTAAGAAACAGCCTGTATATTATTCCTTAAAATTAAAATAGCACTTTAAAACTTGAGGTGGATTTATACAGACAAAAATAAAAAGTAACTCTAAAGATAACCAACTTTTAACTTCTGATTTTATTTTTATGTGAAATTACAATTGCGCGTGCGCTATGAAAACATACGTAATAAAATGACAAGGTGATGTCGGGTCAGGTGTTAATTTGTGTTTATTTATTTTTAAATTTTGCGCCATTTTTGTCCTATGAAATCGAAAAACTTTAAACCTTTAAGATAAGGTTTTTATTGAACGCACTCATTCTACTTCCTTTTTTTTAGAACTTCAAACACACAACACAATCGAGAAATTAAAATGAATAAACACTGCAAAACAAATATTTTAAAAATGCCGTCTGTGGAACTTCTTATTAGTAACTCGTATCTCCTTTTTTTATTTTATCTGGCTGTATAAATAAATGGGGTTTTTTGTTTCTTATTTTATTCCTTATTTTAGTTTAATGTTATTTTTATTTTGGTTTTTTGTCTGTCTTTATTTTATATAATTTACCTGTATGGCATGGATGGCAAACCAGCAATCGTCTTAAAAAATGTGCTCCCGAACTTGCACCCATCCTAACTCGCCTCTTTCGAATCTCTTACGGCACGGGTATTTTTCCGGAGGGCTGGAAAGCTGCACGTGTGCAACCTGTCCCCAAAAAAGGATGCAAAACTGTCTCTTTAAACTGTAGACCTATATCTCGCGGTTGTTTGTAAAGTAATAGAAAAATTCATTAATTTCCAAACTGAAAGTGTTTCAAAAAACACAAGATTTCTCATGACAAAAAGTATGGATTCCGTTACAGAAGATCAGCTGGTCTTCTTTCCTTACACAACTAGAACAAGTCCCTTGAATTTCTTGGTGAATCCCAGATTGCTTTTGATTAGGTCTTGCATGATGGGCTTCTTAACAAACTTTCTTCTTACGGTCTTCCACTTAGCTTTGTTCTTGGCTCTCCAGTTTCCTTTCTAATCGACGTTTATCAGTTATTGTTGATTTTCATTCTTCCAACTTCTACAAAATTAATGCCCCAGGGCTCAGTATTGGCACCCACTTTGTTTCTTCTGCAAATCAACGATCTTCTCTCTACCACAATCAATCATATTCATAGTTTTGCTGACGATAGTACCCTCCACTCTAATATTTAATTTCTCAAGCCAGTCAATAAGCCTAAGTAGGACCACAAGCGTAGGTCAATGCAGATGTCTCTTTCAAAACACTTTAAACTTATCTTGGATTGGAGCGCCAAAAATCTTGCTCAGCTTAATGCTTCCAAAACACAGTCATGTTCACTGTCTCCAAAAAAGTCTGCCAATGCTTATTCGTTACATATGAGCGGCCATGTTCTGCAGAACAACTTGCATTTAATCTTGTCGTAGTTACTTTTGAGAATAACATCAACTGGCACAAACACATTACATCTATAGCTTCAGCAGCTTCAAAAAAGCTTGGATTCCTCTTTCGAGCCAGAAAGTATTTCTCTTCTGCCACTCTGTATACTCTGTATGTATTCCAAATTAGACCCTCTTTAGAATATTGTTCTTATGTCTGGGGAATGGCGCCTCCTACAACTCTTAGCATTCTTGAAAACCATTCAAAGAAAAGCAGTTTGTCTTATAAATGATCCCCCGCTCACAGAAAAGTTTCCTTCTTTTGCTCACCGAAGAGCTGTTGGGTATCTGTCGCTCTTCTATAGCTATTTTCACGGCTTCTGCTCAGAGGAGTTGGCCAGTATAATTCGTCCTCTGACAGCTCCCAGCAGAGCAACACGTAGTACAACTTGCATCCTTTAACAGTTAAACTGGAGAGGCCTTGAACTTTCCGCTTTCTTCGTTCCTTCATCTCTAGAGTGTCTAGACTCCCTCTTACCAAACCTAAGACACCCACGGTTCGTTAGTACTTAGCGCTTAGCCTTTGTAGACTGTCCAAAGATAAAAAATAAATAATAAATAAATAAATCCACCTAGACGCTGCTGCATAAATAATTTAAAAAAAAAAACACTTGTAAGTAATAATTGCTCAATCATACAACACAAATTTTCAAAGTAAACGCTTATTGTAGACATTTAACAATTTATCATGTTGAGCTTTCAATTTTCACTTCTGCTTTTCTATCTCAAATAAAGACCATCGCCGGAAATTCGACATTTGATTGATTTGTTGCAATATAATAAATCGATTGCATTCCGATAATCGGCTCTCTATTTTTAACATGTCAATTTTAGAAACGATTATGTTATGTAGTTTTATTGGCAGACCGTGCCGGACGGGTAATTGTATTTTAAAATAACTTATGTTAATTGCGATAATGTAATCGCAGTGTAATACGACTGAAAATAATTATTTGAAAGACATAATAATCAGACGGCATAAAATGTATGTTTGACTGACATAACATTTTATAGCTTGTATATTTTTCTGATTTTAATGAATACTTAACTATTGTATGTTAAAGTCATAATAATGCAAGAAGGGTTCAAATAAAAACCAAAATTTGGCTGTAACCTTTTCACTCCACGTACAGGATTTTTCCGTATATTTTGGAGCACCACCAGAGCATTTTTTTTTAAGTAAAAAGAAACTTTAAATTACAAAAGTTAAAGTATTTTTACTGAACCGTCAGAATTTGTCATCAGATAAAACAAAAGAGCATCGGAAATTTGTTTAAAAATACCAGGTGTAGTATTTTTAAATGGAACACCCTGTATATTATTATTTTTTTGGCTTTCCTACCTTACTCTGATTACAAAAACATATATGTTGTATATTTCTAACTACCGTTAAACCAATATTTCACTTTAAAATATGCATATTTAAAACATCTAGATTGCCGAGAAAACAAAATTTACGGCATTTTTTACCGCAATCTACATTTTTTTTTATTACATTAAATTATAACGAATATTTAAATCAGTAATCGATGAACAAATAGGCTAAATTTTGTTTTTATAATTTAAGTCATTTAAGTTTTTTCTAACTCCCAAAATAAAAGCTCTGGTGGTGCTCCAAAATATAGGCAAAAACCCTGTACAGAATCTACATTCTTTAAGTTTTGACATAAGCAATTGCAAGTCGATACCTGTCAACGTTAATTTTTCGTGATTTTTAGAATTTGTCTGTTAGCGTTAAAATGCAAAACTTTTCGCGTTAGGTTTATTAGTGATGAGCAGGGCCGGTCTTGGTCTTGCGGTTTGGTCTTAGGGGCTTGCAGCAAGACCAAGACCGAACAAGACAAAAACCGCCTTCTCGCTTGCAAGACCAAGACCAAGACCAAACTAGGGGGGGGGAAGACACGCAAGACCAACACCGACCGCAAGACCTTCCTTTTGTCTTTTTAAATTATAATATTTAATTTTATATTCAATATACGAATATTTCATACAGACATAAAAAAATGTTCAGATCCCTAAAAAAGGCGATTATTTTATGAGTAACAGGTTTTTAATAAAATAATAATTAAATCGATCCCGTTTTTTTAAAAAAATTATCTAGAAACATTTTAAAAAGTAGATTCAGTAACATGTTTTAAAAAAAATAAAGGAAATTTAATGAACTCCAAAATTTGGTGAGAAAAAACTCGAAAAAATTCCTTTTTAAAACCGGGTTTGGCCCCCGGAAAAAAAACTTTAAAAAGGGAATTAACCCCCTTTTAAAAATAAATTGGAATTTTAAAAAAAATTTCACTTCGGTTTTAAAACCCCGGGAAAAAATCAAAACAATGCCAAAAGTATAATGATGACTCATTTTTGTCAAAACAAATTATATATAAAAAACCATCTACGTCGACATTGTACCTATATGACAGTTCAAGATTTCCAGCATAATATACAGGGAAGCATTTTTTTTAAAATTTAATTTTTTGCTATAATTTTTCTATTTTAGGGTTAAAAACTAAAAATAAGAAAATTTTTTTGGTGGTGGTGGTTTTTTGGAAAATTTTAAATAGAAAATAATTTTTCATTTTACGCCCTTTTTCTATAATTTTTGTATATTCAGTTTTTTTCCTATGAACGGTTTCGATATATCGATCTTTGTCCCCTAAGAGCCATTTATATCAGAATTTTATATATTTGTACAAACTTTGTACGGCAAATGTTTGACTAATTTGAACATAAAAGTTTATTTGAAATGAAAAACTTTCTAAATCCTTTTTTTTTAATTAGAAACCAATGTTTACTATCAGAATCATTTTAATGGAAATTTTACATCTGGTTGAAATTAAAATTTTTTTTCCCCCCTCAAAGTACTCAGTATTTAATTTTATATGCTTCTTCAAAGAAAATTTAAATATTTCCTATCATAAAATGAAGCGCTATAAATAAAAAAAAACCCTACATTTAAAATATCCTTTTCAATCAAATAATTTAAATGTACATGTAAGGTTAAAATTGGTAGGATTTTAAAATTTTAAACAAAAATATAGTCTCCATCTTTATTTATTTAAAAGTATTAAAATATATATATTTTATATATAAAATATATATTATATATATATATATATATATATATATATTTTATTAAATTGCATAGTTTTTAAATAAATTACACAAAAAGGGGGGGCAAGCCCAAAGCCAAGACTTTTTGGGGCGCAAGACCAAGACCAAGCCCAAGCCCGGTTTTGGGGCGGGTCTTGGTTTTGGGCTCATCACTAGGATTTATAATGATTTTAACAGTAGTCTGTGTCTAAAGCAGTACACTAAAAGAATTCGGGCTGCTTTTGTTCGAGGAGTGTGTACAACTGGTTTAACGAAGTTAGGTTTGAGCAAATTTCTTTGAGTAACGAATTGCGTGAGAGGCGGTCAATTTCTGCTGTCGCAGAAAACATAGCTACTGCTCGACAAATAATAGAAGACAATCGTGTAACATATCAAATTATTTGGGGTTCTTTGTGAATTGGACTGACTGATTGACCGAAGTTTAAAAACACATCGCGTCAACTGGTGCACAGAAATTCTAATAAAATAGGAAACTGCTTGATCAAATGCTGTCTTCGACATCATGACTGGTAACGAAATATGGATTTATGCATTTAAGCCTAAATCAAAATGCCAGTCGGCTCAATGGGTGTTTCCAACTGATCCCAATCCAGTTAGAGTTGGATGCTCTTTAGTACACTACAGTTTGTTTCCCCAAGTGCTGGAAAAAGCTCGATTAGTGCGTCAAAGAAGCAACACAGTTTTGCAGCACGAAAATGCTTCGTCCCATACGACGCTGCAAACAACTCGATTTTTAGAGCAATTGAAGGTGAAATTATTAAAACACCAACCTTACAGCCCCAACCTATCACCATGTGACTTCTTTTTGTTCCCAAAACTTAAAGATAAAATGCGTGGTCAGCGTTTTTCAAATCCAAATAAAGATGTTCCTGCGTTTGAAAACCTTGCTTCGGAAGTGACTCAGAAACAATGGTATGTTCATGTTTTACTGATTGATTTTAACGAATATATAAATGTGTTGATTTAAAAGGAGAATATTTTAAAAAACAATAAAGCATTTTGTTCTCAAATAAGGAGTATTTCTTATAGTTTGCAGAAATTTTCGGTGCGACTTACGTATTTACCCTTTAACTAACTAACAATTTTCGGGACTGGGATCCCGTTTTAATAGCCTGAGATTAAAAACCAAATCCCGGCATCCCGGGATTCACCCTTATAATAATTTTATTAAAAAAATCTAACATTACAAATAGTATTCGTAAAAATTAACAAGCCTTTAAAAAGTCCAATGTTTGCCAGTCCTCGAAGGTAAAGTCCTAATTACTAACGTAATGTGGTAAGAGGGAGTTTATTCACACGGAAATTTAAATATTTTAAGATTTGAAGAAGAAGGAAAAACATCTACTGGTAGCAGGTACCATGGTCTGGACATTCTAGGGATAATGGCACGAACAATGTGAGAAGTACGGAGCCTCTCAAGTAAAAATGTAAAATGATGCATAAAAGTGGCACTGTCTTGCTTTCTCGGAAGTTGCCAGAGGAGAATTAGATTGGCCAACTCCTCAGAGCAAAAGCTATGAAAATACATATATAAGAGCCACAGTTCCTCTACAGCCCATTATAATCAATGCAATTTTCCCTTTAAGTAAAAGAATTTATCTGCAATGCCTCGCCTATTTCGATGTAAGGCAAAGACAGTTCGGTTCGACTAGGCTGACTGGAGAGGGTATGCGTCAAGGTCACGACCTCATGCCTTCAGTTACTTAGTTCGTTTACTGCTACTGCCGTGGTCGTGTCATTTGTCTCTCTCTGCAATGGCGCGAAGTCCAGTTATTTTAGAGCAATATAAAACAAAATCCGTCTCATCTCAATGTTAAAGAACAACTTTGTTGCAGCTGGCATTCACACAAATCAGGCACAGAGATGCAATACTCTTATTGTCACCACATCAATGGATCTCTTGCAGCAACATAACTGTGTAGTTATTGTGGGTAAAGATCTGCTGGTGATCATGATTGGTCGTTGTCGGGGTGTACATTCAAATATATACTTTCTGAGGCCAGGTAAAGGGGCAGTTTCACAACTCATTTTTGCCCTGACTGCCATCCAGACCAATCCATCAGTGACAACATATTGTTTTTGCATGCCATGGGGGGATGTGACACACCTTCAGTCTCGTTCAGAGTCGGAAAAATAAGGTTTCTTCAAACACTTAAGAAAAACCCTGCCTTAACCAAGACCATTCACATTTTTAAAGATCCTATGTCACATGCTGATGCTGTTACTAATGCTAGTCTTACCTTTTTCACTGCATTGTCCAAATTAACTGACAAGGAAAGCGCGTCCTTAAAAAAATTGAGATATAAATGCTACTTTAGATCTGCATACAAAACAACAGCACATTTGGCGTCGCTACCTCCTACCGCACAGCAACATTATTTGAGAGTTTACTTTAAAATACAACAATGGCTTGAAAATGAAAAAGATCCTGAACAATGGGGTTAAAAGAAAACCAAAGGAGGTCACAACATTACAGCCACCAGCACCCTAAGCAGTATTGAAACTAATAGCTTGCAAATGCATAAAGACCTGTCAGATCAACTGTGGATGTAGAAAAGCTGGCCTTAACTGTTTCAGTATGTGCCTTAACTGTAAGAACAGCTGTAATAATATGCCTATTGCAGAAATTGAGGCAGAAGCAGAGGATGATCCGGAGTTACTTGAAGGTAACTGTGCATGGATAATTCTATCTTACCATTATTTATCTACTCACTATTTATTTGTGTGTCAAAAATTTGTTTCTACTGCTTTCATATCTATTCAATATGTTGGCAAGTGCTTGAAATATAGTTTCTTATTGGTTTCAGGCGTTGAAGAACTGAATGGCTGCCCTGAGGAAAGCATGGAACCGGTACCAAAAAGGAAATAGATAGAAAGTAAATAGATAGGTACTTATAAATTAATATTTATTATATCTATTCAATAAATTGTTAAATATTTTGCAATTAAGTCAAGATTTTTGTTTCAGACCTAGAAGAACTGGAATGCTGCCCTGCTGAAATCCTTTAACCCGGTGTCTAAGAGGGCTCATATTAGATTATAAATACTTAATTGTACTAAAATTTGCCTCTTTTATTAATCTTTCAACTAATGTTCACCTACATAAAATAAAAAATATAAACTAATAATGTCTTCTGCTATTTTTTTGCTAATTTCTCCCATATTTCAGCACTTTTTGAGTGGAAACCATACGACGTACGAAAAAATATTAAAACCATAAATTATAGAAAATTTTCTTTTCTTTATTTTACTATATAAACACTTTTTGCATAAATAGCTTGCTTTGCAAGTTATAAGCTAAAAACCACTAAAAAACATTATTTTTAGTGGTTTTTTGATGATTTATCTTATTTGCCGATTAAATTTTTGTTGGACAACTTCAGATTCGTGTTCAGCACCACAAAAAACATAGAATAAACTTTTAAAAACATTTACACCAAAACTTTCAACTTCAAACTACCGTTTGATTGGACTATTAATGATTTTGTATAACGTTAATCATAGTCATAAATAAATGACCGCCAAAAGAAATCGTGGGAGAATACCAGTGTGATTCCAGGAGAGGCCGCTCCTCCACAGACCAAATATTTATCATACGACAACTAATGGAGAAATGCCGGAAATTTAACCGAGACCTCCATCAACTGTTTGTCGATTTCAGGGAAGCCTATGACGTCCGGAGAGTAAAACTGTGGCAAGCGATGGAAGAACTCTGCTTTCCGAAAAAACTCATAAGAATGACCCAACTATGTATCGGAGGCTCAAAAGGCAAAGTTAGAGTTGGATAAACTTTTCAGAGGTGTTTGATATCAACAACGGCCTTAAACAAGGTGATGCTCTATCACCCTTGCTTTCTAATATTGCTTCAAGATACTGGCCCTAACCTACTCCTGGCTTTTGCGGATGACGTTGATATCATTGGGAATGGCAGACTAAATGTTAAAAATACATTCAGCAACTTTGAAAAACATGCTGAAAATATGGGGCTCAAGATTAACGAAGAAAAAACAAAATATATGTATTCCACCAGAAACAACCGACCAGAGACAGAGACAGAATAGGGCACAATATTACAATTGATGACTACAACTACGAACGTGTCAAAAAATTTAAATACCTTGGAACAACACTATCAGATGACACTGATGGGACAGAAGAAGTTAACTGTAGAATACAAGCCAGAAACAAATGCCTCTATGCAACTCACAATCTACTAAGATCAAAACAGACATCAAGACGTTTAAAGATAAACATATGCAAAACAATAATTAGACCAGTTGTGATGTACGAATTTGAAACGTGGCAAATGAAGAACGTCTCCGAGCGGAGAGTACTCAGGAAAATCTATGGTCCAACCGTAGACGCAACAATGGGAATGTACAGGTAGGGAGCTAGAAGACCTATACTTAGAAAGCTTAACATTGTCCGAGAAATAAAATCCAAACGATTACAGTGGGCGGGACATGTGAGAAGACTACCGGATAATCGCACTGTGAAGCTTGTATGGGAGGAAGCACCACTTGGTAAAAGACCCCTGGGCCGCCCACGACTTCGATGAAGGGACAATATTGCCAAAGACCTAAGGGCAATGAGTGACAGACAACAGTGGAGGACTAGTGTGAAGTCGGCAAAAACCCACCCTGGGTTGTAAGCCATGGAGTAAGGTAAGGTATAAGTAAAAATGTTATTACTGCACAAAATTTAGCTTTTTTCTTTGTAAAAAAATATTGACACGTCAACTTTAAACATCTGTAAATATACAAAATGAGTTGATAGATCTACATAAAACTTCACACATGTTCATAAAAAATTACTACTATTTTTGGAAAAATAAAATGCCGATGTCCCAATAGAATATTAAACAACCATGCGTACTAATCGCTGTGCTATTAAGCCAGCAGAACGAGTCAGCTGTTTTAATCGCATGCTCATTGAATCCATCGCCTCGAACCCACTATGGATATAATAGATTTCTATCAGCTGTCAAAATTTCAGGTTAAATTTTTTGTTTTACGTTGGGTTTTGTAAATATTGGTAAAAAAATTAGATATTTGAATACTTATTTTATTTAACAGGAAGAACCAACTTCTGACGCATAACTGGCAATAGTTTTAAATATCGGTAGACGATAAAACTTTCTTGGAATTGACCAAAGGTATTAAGGAGTTTTTAAAATCAGCGGTTAGCTTCCTATCCAAAAAACAGCAGTAATTTAGTGTGACAGTCACGATGTAATTTAGCAACATGTCTATTTATAATGATTGTCAATCGGTTACAAAATGTTTTCTTACTCTGCATCATGACAGCTGTCCCTAAATCACATTACCCAACAGATAATTCATACCTTCACTATTTAAAGAAAGAAAAATACTTAACAAACTGGAACAAAGTACCATAAATAACTATGTCGACACATCCTCCGAACCGCGAACAACGAACAACAGTTCAATACAAAATTTATTTCGTTTAGCTACAAAAGCATGGAGACCTAGTTTTGTGATTTGTGTTGTGACTCAAGACGAACCTTTTCTCGCTTTATCCCGAGACTATCTTTGTGCGTGAAAAGTTATGTTTGCCCACTGTTAAGATTTGGCGATAAGAGTAAAATATTAATTTTCTCTTTTAGACCAGGAATATCTATCTCTATTATCTCAGTGAGGAGTTGGGAGTTTTTGCAAAACGGAAAAGAATGGGCATGATGACAAAATCGAAAAATTACTAATATTTTGTATTTATCATATAAAATAGGATATATGGATAATAAAAGACATTTTTATTTTTGCGATATAATAAATATTGATATTTTTTTGTAAAATAAAACTAAAATAAATTATTTTGCCATAATAAGTTGAACACTTATCAGAGCGAATTACCTTATGACATTGTAAAATTTTAGTTGACAAAGGTGTAGCTAGAAGTTTATATGACAGGATGGACATAATTTATTTAGAGATAGCTTTAAGGTAGTTAGTTCACTCGCGACAGTCGTACACAAAATTATCGCTTTATAGCAAGTAAAGTCCGACAAGTACACAATTTAAACCCCCATTCTCGGATGGACATCTTTTCTTCAGTCTCTTCCATGCCATCCGCGCCGAACTCGCCCATCTCTCTCTATCAAAAATTAATTGTTGGGAAAGACCGGACTAGTACCAGGACGGATCATTATATTCTATTTTAAGTTAATTCGTGATGCAGTATTTTGAAAGGACCTCAAATTTAGCGCTGTGTCAAATAAGATCGAATACGCTTTACCAAAAGTTAGAGGTTCTCAATGCTTTAAACTATTATTTATGTAAGAGACTGTACGTACACACAGCACATGAGGTCTGTTCGTGTTTTAGTTATATTTATTTTACACTAATCCTAAAAAAACCCTTCATAAGGAAGATTTCTATAAAAAAAAATATTAATATTTTAATAACAAACAGCCAGTAACCAAAATGTATTATTTAAACAAAAGTGTCAAAAAATTCGGGGAGGGTATTTTTTCTGTAAATAAATCCTCTCATACTCGACGTATTGTTGATTGTGCGTATGAGATCAGGCTTTTCATGACATCAATATGTGATTTAATACAGCGTGTGACGCAAAATATTTTTTTGAATAGAAAAATGTTTTATTAATATTGTCAATTCATTTTTTCTTGCATTTTCGATGATTCTACCTTAAGAAAATTGCTGACATCGTTTTCAGTGTTGATAATAGGTTATATACCCTATCGTATGCAACCTTATTGCTAAGTATTACGGGATTCAAAGCTAAGACAACACATAACTGGTGTTAGTCTACCGTGCTGATGATGAATACATCTTAGCTCTAAACGGTGTCTCCAACGGTGCCCTGAGATAAGGGCGACCTCTCAGATATCAGCCTTACTGCGGTATTGCGAGCTCTGCCGTGTGGACTATTACTTCCTAGCTCCAAACAGAAAGCGGACAGAACACTTTCATAGAAAAAAAGTGACAAAAGGTGCGCTGACCGAAACGGATAAATCCGTTTCGAGAGTGCCACCAAGGTCACAAGCAGACAAAGGTGCGCCGACCGAAACGGGTGAATCCGTTCATGCAAAGTCATGGCGCCTTTCACGGGGAAGGCTAATCATCCCGAACAAAGAGTGTAGGAAGAGATCCTGAATCAAACAGAAGGCGGACAGAACCGCCTTTATAGGGAAAGGTTCCCTGGCTTTAAACAGAAAGCGGATAGGACCGTTTTCATATTGTAAGGCCGGAGATGCAGCTATCAGAAGGATTTAACTGGTTCCTATAACAAGGACCTGGTAGCTACCCGCGTCACTAGACCAGGAGAGGAGGGCATGACGGATCTAATCGTCTGCTCGTCAATCTCCAGGAGACAGAGACACCAGAACACATCAGAACACATTGTGCTCGTGTCCGGTAGCGACACAGTAAGAGGAGATCTAAAACTCTCTCCCAATCTGATATGGGATTCATTAGAAGTCTGATCCTATTGGGAGAAATATAAAAGGTATGAGCCACAATAGACCGAGGGTCGCAGGGGCGTAAAGTCACTCCTTAAACCTACCTACCTACCTATAAGCAAGAGAAATAAAGAAATATTAAAAATTTACCAAAATTAATTAATATTCGTAAGATTTTCAAAAGTTATTTTTTATAAAATCTAATATTATTAACAATCAGCCTAGGTTAGATAATAATATAAAGGTAATTTAAAATAATAATAATAATATTTATAAGTAACATACATTAAGAAAAAAAACTTTAAAACTAACAAGGCTTTAATACTTTTTACACATATTAAATCTATCAGCAAAAATGTAGTTTTATGGTTTTTTATATTTCATGTAGGTGATTTAGCTATAAAGAACGACGTGATTTAGCTATAAAAAACGACATGATATAATTAATTTTATTGAAAAATCATATAGCATTATATTTTAGATTTTTATTAATCACAAGATCAGATAAGGTCTTTAAACATTAAACTTACCAATTTAGAAGAAATTTAGGTCTTTAATAAACAAACATTACGAAAGGTACTTATAACAAAAACATCGACGGTTCCTACCATTATTATTTAAGGTGTGATATCCGCTTTAAAATACAATGGTAACTGTGCATTAGTGGGGCTCTACCTATTTTTGGTCATAAAAAATCAAAAAATAAAGATATTGACATTTTTTTCATTTTGTTCTATTTTACGGCGGATTTAGGAATCTTTTAAGAAAAATCCAAAAAAAAATTTTCGGTGTTAATTTTTTATTTTGAAAATTAAAAAAATGGGTATTTTTCAAGATTTTCGTCAATAAAATGCATCCTTTTAAGTTCAGCCATTTCTAGTAATTTGTTTCGTATTCTACGTGTAAAGACAAATAAAAAAAAACAAAATATCAATTTTTGGATTTTTCACTTTTTAAAAAAAAAAATTTAATCGAAAATTTTACATTTTTTATAATTTTTCTAAATTTATTCTATTTTTAAACTTTAAGAATAAAAATATTTAACAACTCAAAAAAATTTAATCATGTTGATTTTACATCCCAAAAAAGTGAAGCTGCGACTCTACACAATTAACGATGATAACAATATATCTTTGGCAACATTACAAGTCTGATATCTAATTATTCAAGGACAACAAGTACCTTATGAAAAAACTGTATTCAATTTCCGTTTAGAACGCGTACAATATCTTCGTATCAGAAACAATAATATATGAAATATTCAAGGCACATCACACTCGAATGCGTCTATAATTAACCCATTTTATATTTTACGTGAACGTTCTCTACAGTTATGAGTTATTCATAGACACAAAACAAAAATAAAACATAAATAACAGACAAAAGAATTAAAACAACCTCGAAGTAACGTTTACCAGCAATAAATTAATATAAATTAGAGGACGTATTTCCAGTATCGGTTAACTTGTCTGAATGTCACTTTTAACAGAATTACCCTATAGTACGGGATATCCGAATCCGATTTTTGTATCAAATATAATATGTAGATAAATAGTCGACGCAATGAAGCAACAGGTCTTTTGAAGCAGCACCATTGTATTTCATAAACCTTTGTTTGTACCAATCAAAAAGAGCATGTTTTAAAGATTTTGTCAGATTCTGTATGATTCAACGAAAACAAACCTTTTTTACAACTAAATGATCATTTAATATTTTATATATGTTGGTGGAACTAATGCCTAAAGTTGGCTAAATTCTATGGTATGTCACATGACGCTCTTGCATTTTTAATGTTTTGTACAGCAACAATGTTTTCTGACGCAATGAGTGCGTTATACCAAAGATAATACTACTACGAATAGATGGTTCATTTAAATGGGGCGCTCTGAATCAGTTCGGAGATGTCAATGCTTCCGTAAATGCGAATAAAATTAGGTCGGTAACCCCTGCCCCAGCGAAACGAGGTACGAAACCATGTGCGACGTTGCCAATGTCTGTCGCTCGTACCTTATTCGGAATACGAAGTAGCGAAAGCGGGCGACTAAACGGGTTGTGTATCTGCTAGTCGCGTTTCATCACGCCAATGGTAAGAGGCCTGCCGCAACACTGTTTAACTTTAGTTCAAGGATTGCAAATGCATAGCGCGAAAATCTCTCGATGGGCATCGGCTCGCGTTAGCCAAAGTCCATTAGGGGTATCAAAAATATAGCATTGAATGGTTTATCTTATCCGTAGTAGTATTATCTTTGGTTATACCATCTTTTAACAATAAGCTTTGTCGCCGAAAATGAAAGTAAGTTGATCGATGCACTTTTGTCTTGATAATCCACGCCAAAAGTCGTAATAAATCACTGCACGAAAATTTTTACAAGGTAATTCCATTTTTGCGCTGAAATAGAATTTTCAAGTGCCTGTAAAAAACACAAATTGCGCTGATACAACAAAACCTTTTAAAGAAGGTTATATGGTCAAAATGTCCAGCTTTCTAGTGGACTACTAATGGCCTTTCTAGTGGACTCAGATGGCCTTGACTACACTCGGTGTAGCCAAGGCCTAAAATATAAGTAGTGCCCCTCGTAGCAAATGTTCTATTTTTCTTACCTAAATGTTAAAGAATATAGGTTAAAACTAGATTATGAACAAATTAACATTTTTTTTTAACTTAAAAAAATTATATCTCCAAGATAAGTAAAGTATAAGATAGGTAGTAATATCACTCTTAGTTCGTGACATTAAGCTTTATTTAGTAATTCTATTAGTACTATTACCGTTTGCTGGCATTATGATTATGCAAGAATATTAAAAATCAGATGGTACTTTTCTGTAATTAAGTGGCACACCTTACATCTAAGATTAAAACAAAGAAATTGAATTTTGCGTCGTATACAACAAAAGACAGCTGAGATGCTTAGAATAGGAGTGTGCCACAGCTGAACTGAAGGTAAAAATTTAACAAAAGGAAACAAGAGAGAGAAGAATTATCTCTTACAAAGTATTTAAAATATATTAATAATAATTTATAAATTGTTGCGTTTACTTCATTTGGGACAATCAAGTCAAAATAATTATCTTTAAATTAATATTAGCACAGTAAAAGAAGGTGTGAACCTGAAGATCAGGTTGGGCCGTTACAATTTTTATTTTAATTTGCAGGTATTAATGTATAGAATAACCTCTGAAAATATCATATATAAAAAAATGTCCGCAAAGGGCCTGAAAAGGGCCCTCGAGACCCCGGAAATCCGTTTTTTCAACTAATTTGGTCGATATCTCCGGAAATATGACACTTACGCAATTCGTGTTTGGACGAAAATGAAGAGCAGTTTATTAGCTGCAAAACTGATTCCTATTACTTTTGTCAAAAAATTGATAGTTTTTGCAATAATCGGCCATAAATGCGCCGAGTATTTTTTGCACCTGCCCCGTATCTCGAAAGGTGCTCTAAGCTACTTACACTTCCAAACAGACGGACTAATTCTTAAATAACTCAAGTAAAAATGCATATTTTTGCATGATTTAAAGTTTACATGAGAGAAGGAACGTTTAGCAATAATATCTTGTTACTGTATCCTTTTTTGTTTCTCTAGAACATTAAAAACTCGAGCCAAAGTTAGTTTTTGCTCGATAATTGATCGTTCATATTTTTTTAATAAAAATTAATTTTACCGTATTCTTTTGAATTATGGAGCTTTGGAAGGTGTTGAATACATTCCGCAAAATTCAATAAATATATTTGTGTATTTTTATAAACAACGTGTTTTTCTTGGGGCGGTTTTTTTAAATTTCCGGAGTTTTCGAAAATGCTCGGTTCTATCGGGAATTAATAAATATTCAAGAACTATAAACAATCTTTGATAAAATGATAAATAAGTTATCTTTATGTAACTTTGGGTAACAAAAATAAACCCTTACCTTGTGCTCCAAAAAAGAAAACTGGAAAAATTTAAATATTGCCACGTTTTTCTCTAAAGACGTTTTCTCTGAAAACAAAAATAAAAAGTAAGGCAATTTTTTTTACTTTTTTCACTTTCTTCTTTATTAATAAAGGTATGCGTTCAAAGTTTACAATCCTATTTACACAGATTGTTTGTAAATAAAAGAACAGAAAGTATTGAAGCCTATGTGGGTGCACGCGCTGTAGCAGACGGCTGTTCGATACTATACACGAACGGTACGGAAAATAATAACTCAATTGTTTAGAGAAAATTTAAATGCAGAATTTTTTTGTTGTGCACCTATTAAAGTACTTTATGTAAATATATATTGATAAAAAGGTCAGAATGTGATCTTTAATACAATTGTAAAGTTCAAAAAATTTGAGCCCGAAGAGAAAATAATCATCAAAAAAAAATGTCGAGGTTTTATTTGGTCAAGAATTTCCTCGATTTTCCGGAAAACTAAAAAAAATTGAAAAAAAAGAGCGCTATTGAGAGGGGGACAATCTAAGCTTTTAAATGATGTGCATTGTTAGCCGATATGGTCCTTGAATATATATTAATTACCGATAAACCCGAGCATTTTTAAAGACTTCGGAAATCTAAAAGAACCGCCCTAAGAAAAACACGTTGTTTATAAAATTACACAAAAAATATTTATTGAGTCTTTCGAAATGTATTCAACACCTTCCAAAGCTCCATTATCCAAAAGGATTCGGTAAAATTACTTTTTATAAAAAAATATGAACAGATTGATAGGAATGTTAAAATATCAAGCAAAAACTAACTTTGGCTTGATTTTTTAATATTCTAAAGAAACAAAAAAAAGGAAACAGTAACAAGATATTATTGCTACAAGTTCCTTCTTTCATGTAAACTTCGAATCATGCAAAAATATGCATTTTTACGTGAGTTATTTAAAAATTAGTCCGTCCGTTTGGAAGTGTAAGTAGCTTAAAGCACCTTTCGAGATACGAGGCAGGTGCAAAAAATACTCAGTGCATTTATGGCCGATAAATGTAAAAACCATCAAATTTTTAACAAAAGGGATGGGTATCACTATTGCAATTAATAAACTGCTCTTCATTTTCGTCCAAACACGAATTGCGTAAGTGTCATATTTCGGGAGATATTGACCAAATTAGTTGAAAAAACGGATTTCCGGACTCTTGAGGGCCATTTTCAGGCCCTTGCGGATATTTTTTTATATATGATATTTTCAGAGGTTATAGTATACATTAATACCTACAAATTAAAAAAAAATTGTGATGGCCCAACCTGATCTTCAGGTTTGAGGTTTCTTCGGACTTCATTTACTGAACTATATGATGAAGAATAAGTTGACTCGTATTGTTTTTATAAAAATAATGCCTAAATTAAATTTATTCAAAATTTTGGGCTATTTTTTAATTTGATAATAATTTTCACTTCCAATCTGCCTAAGGCTTGAATTTTTATCTAAATTATCTAGGGGTACACGAAGTTTTTAAAAATTATCCCGAGTCGCACAGCCCCGAGGGCTAAATATTTTAAAAAGGTCGTATACCAGGAAAAATTTTCGGGGGTGTGTATCAAAATGGTGTTTTTTTATAATTGCAAGAGTTTATTTTTATATTTTTGCGAAAAAGCCCGACTTCAAAGGAGAAGGGCATTTTGGTAAAATATAAAAACAAACGATTGCGACTTGTAAAAAAAACACGTTGCATCAAAAAACTATCTGGTTATTTTGATGCACGAGTGTAATTTATGTGAATATTTCCCGAATTATTTGAGAACTCGAATCAAGTAAATTTAAATATTTTATTAAACAGAAAATACTAACGGAATAAAATAAAAGGAAATTGAAAAAAATTGTTCCACATAGTGACCTGAAAACTTTCCTTAACATTAACTTTTTTTTTCTGCAGTCACTCAATAAAATGACGTTAATTGTCAGAATATAACATTTTTTGACGTTTGGTATTAATAAAAACCCTCTTTGACGTTTCGTCAATAATATATAAACATGCGATGCAATTTTCGATTTCTGCAATGCAATTACCGCGGTAACTATGCGAAAATTGCATTCCTCTTATGGGAACTTTAACATATGAGGGAAATATTCGGTTATATAATTCAAGATCGTAAAAGAATTGGTAAGAAAATTTTACACCCCTTAATAAAACAACCAATATCAAAATATCATTTTGATTATGAAATATTTCAAAAGAAAGATTTTCACTTACATTTAGGGTATTTAAAAATATCAAAAGGGAAAGGTCAGGTGGCCACAAATGTTTATTGGCATGTCAAAAGTTATACTACGTATTGCGTAAAAATGCAGGACGGTTTCCTTACTTAAAAATTAAAAATAAAAAAATCCTATAAACCTATGTCCCGAAATGCTTTATTTTCTAAATACAGGATGTAAAAGTTTTATATTAATTTTTGTTTTTTCTACATAATTTTTAAAATTATGCTTGGGGGTTTTTGACATGCGAAATTCGAATTTAATGTTAGTAGGGCTCCTACTTGTAGGGGGTGCTACCTACACGGCTTTTTACACTTTTGATGCGTCATAACTTTTTTATGCTTGCTTAAATTAAATTTTTAAGCAAAAAATTGATTTTTTTATTATTCCCACATAAAAAGGTGTCTTCGTAGAAGTCGCTATATGAAAGCATTTTCGAGATATTTGAATTTAAAATAATCAATGCATTATATTTTAAATGGCAAAATTGTTTTTTTATGTTGTGATTAGTTGTGGTTAATAAAAAATGGTAAATTATGTAAAAACATGTTTCGGTGCACAAGTTATGACGCGCCAAAACTGTAAAAAACCGTGTAGGTAGCGCCCTACTAATATTTGATTCGAATTTCGCATGTCAAAAAACCCACAGATACCAATTTTGATTCAAATATGGGCATAATTTCAAAAATTATTTGGGACAAAATAAAAATAAAACTTTAACACCCTGTATCTACGAAATGAAGCATTTCCGAACATAGGTTTATAGGATTTTTTTTTAAATTATAAGTAAGAAAACCCGTCCGGATTTTTTCGCAATATTAATGAAACACCCTGTATAAAAAATAACATTAATAAATCAAGAAAAGGATTTGAATTTGTAGTGTCCATTTTCCGGACATTGGTTTGGTTATCTAAAAAAATTACGCAGAAATCGCATAAATCAGAAGAATCTCAATAAACACTTTCATTTTTCGTTCTCATCCTATAATGTATGCTTTAATCTGCATCTATTGCAAAATACCGTCATGAACTGCATCTATGGGTAGATAAATGGATGTTAATGTTAATAGAACGTTTGCGTGTGCTATAAAGATTAGGATGATGTTGGTAACGACATTTATCTGTCATAAATCGTTTAATGGTCACGATATAGCACAGCGCTACCTTTAAATGGTACAATTTAATAGAAAACCTAATTTTTTTAACCTTTTAGAGGATCCGTGGTAAAATTTTCTTGTTTATGTCTGGAATTATAGAAATTGCTCGGGCTAGTGTTTTAAAAAACAATTTTGCTTTTTTAAACTATATGACAGCTCACTCACGGAGGAATATTATATATGTATATTATATACTACATATATATATATATATATATATATATATATATATATATATATATATATATATATATATATATATATATATATATATATATATATGTATATATATATATATATATATATATATATATATATATATATATATATATATATATATATATATATATGTATATAAATATACATATATATTGGTGAGTTGTCAAAAGTTTAAAAGCAAATTTTTTCTAGCCGAGCAATATATCCAGACATAAGACCACGATCCTCTAGAAAAATTAGTCTATAAAAGCCATTTAAAGGTGGCGCTTGCATATCGTGACCATAACGATTTATGACAGATGAAATAATCTAATCTTGCGCAAGCATTAACATAACTCCTTTTAAATTCTACCCATAGACAAACGTATTTTCAGGCAGATGCATACAATAGATGAGAACGAAAAATGAAAGTGTTGTGTATGCGTTCTCGTAATTTTAATACCATTCGAATTACATCATTTTCTTGTTTTATTTGTTACGGGTGTTTTTAATATTGCGAAAAAAATCGATCCTAATAAAATCCATAACATGTTCGGAAATGTTTTCATTCGTAGGCATAAAGGGGTTTTATTTTTTTTTGCCCCCAAATAATTTTGATGCCATTTGGAATAATTAATCTGTGGGTTTATGCGAAATTCGAATCAATTTGGGCGTTTTTGGTTTTGGCGCGTCATCTGTGCCGAATGTTTTTACATAATTTACCATTTTTATTAACCCAACTAATCCATAAAAAACAATTTTGCCATTTAAATATAATGCATTGATTATTTTAAATATCTCGAAAATGCTTTTTAAAAAAGGCGATTTTCTGAACACCTTTGGGAATAATAATTTTGCAATATTTAACAACAAGTTATGACGCATCAAGGTGTAAAGCCGTGTAGTAGCCCCCCCTAAGTGCTACTAAATTTGATGCGTCAAACCCCAAAAATTTTAAAATTATGTAAAAAAACAAATTAATAACTTTACATCCTGTATTTAGAAAATAAAAGCGTTCGGACAAAAGGATGGGATTTTTATTTTTAATTAAGAAAAGGGAAAAGTCCATTACCATCAGTATACTTTTGACATGCCTTCATTTTGTGGCCACATTGATTTACCCTAGGGGTGAAAATTTTTTCTTTAATCATAATAAAAATTTTGATAGATGGTGATTAAGTAAAACCTTAACACGTTTTGGGTTTATAACCATTTCTCATATGTAGTCGGTATTTTCGCGTTCCCGCATTGCGAAAATTACGTGTTTATATTGACGACGTCAGAGAACCCCGGCAAATTTATTGGCAATTAACGTCATTTGACTTCAAAAGTTAATGAGGTTTCAGGTCATATACTTTACATTTATTCCGTTAGTATTTCTGTTTAATAAAATATTTAAATTTACTTGATTCAGTTTAAATAATTCGGAATATTCACATAAATTACCCGTGCATCAAAACCAGATGAACACGTTTTTTACAAAATCATGGTTTTTTATATTTTACCAAAATGCCCTTCTCGCCTCAAAAATATAAATAACGCTACCCGTACCCGAGGGGAACATTTTTAAAAAATTTAGCCCCCCCGGGGCTGTCGACTCGGATAATTAAAAAACTCGTGTACCCAAATATTAGATAAAATTCAAATTAGGCAGATTGGAAGAAATTATTAAAAATAAAAAATAGCCCAAATTGAATAAATTTAATTAAAGGGATTATTTATAAAAACAATACGAATCAACATTCTAAAACATATACGGGAAATGAAGTCGAAGAATAACCTGAAGATCGGGGGGGCCACATTTTTTTAATTTGTAGGTATTAATGGCAAATAGAAAAAATTTATTAAAAAAAAAATACCGCAAAGGGCTGAAAATGGCCCTCAAAGGGGAATTTTTTTTTAAATTTTTTCAAACTAATTAAATTACGCAAGGGTTTTGGGCAAAAGAAGGGAGTTTATTAACTGCAATAGGATACCCCTCCTTTTTGTTAAAAAAATTTTATGGTTTTTTCATTTATCGATAAATGCACTGAGTTTTTTCACCGCCCGTATCTCGAAAGGTGCTTTAAGCCTTTCACTTCAAACGAGGACTAATTTTTAACTGTTGCATATTTTGCATGATTCGAAGTTCCCTGAAAGAACTTGAGAATAATATCTTGTTACTGTTTCCTTTTTTGTTTCTTTTGAATATTAAAAAAACAAGCCAAAGTTAGTTTTTCGCTCATTTAAAATTTTAAAACATGCAAAATATGCATTTTACTTGAGTTATTTAAGAATTAGTCCGTCTGTTTGGAAATGTAAGTGGGTTAGGCACCTTTCGAATACGGGGCAGGTGCAAAAAAAACTCGGCGCATTTATGGCCGATTATTGCAAAACTATCAATTTTTGACAAAAGTAATAGGAATCAGTTTTTCAGCAAAAACTGCTCTTCATTTCTCCAAACACGAATTGCGTAAAGTATTTCCCCGGGGATATCGAAAATTAGTTGAAAAACGGATTTCCGGGTCTCGAGGGCCCTTTTTAGGCCCTTTGCGGACATTTTTTTTTATATGATATTTTCAAAAGGTTATTCTATACATTAATACCTGCAAATTAAAATAAAAATTGTAACGCCCAACCTGATCTTCGGGGTTTACACCTTCTTTACTGTGCTAATATTAATTTAAAAGATAATTATTTTGACTTTATTCGAATTTCGCATGTCAAAAAACCCACAGATACCAATTTTGATTCAAATATGGGCATAATTTCAAAAATTATTTGGGACAAAATAAAAATAAAACTTTAACACCCTGTATCTAGGGAAATGAAGCTTTTCGAACATAGGTTTATAGGATTTTTTTAAATTATAAGAAAAACCCGCCCGGGATTTTTTCGCAATATTAATGAAACACCCTGTATAAAAAAAACATTAATAAATCAAGAAAAGGATTTAAGTAGTGTCCATTTTTCCGGGACATTGGTTTGGTTATCTAAAAAATTACGCGAAATCTTTTAAATCAGAAGAATCTCAAAACACTTTCATTTTCTTCTCATCCTATAATGTATGCTTTAATCTGCATCTTGCAAAATACCGTCATGAACTGCATCTATGGGTAGATAAATGGATGTTAATGTTAATAGAACGTTTGCGTGTGCTATAAAGATTGGGATGATGTTGGTAACGACTTTTATCTGTCATAAATCTTTTTCACGATATAGCACAGCGCTACCTTTAAATGGTAATTTAATAGAAAACCTATTTTTAACCCTTTTTAGAGGACCGGGAAAAATTTTTTCTTGTTTATGTCTGGAATTATAGAAATTGTCGGGCTAGTGTTTTAAAAAAAAATTTTTTGTTTTTTTTTAAATTTTATATGACAACTCACTCACGGAGGAATATTATATATGTATATTATATACTACATATATATATATATATATATATATATATATATATATATATATATATATATATATATATATATATATATATATATATTATATATATATATATATATATATATATATATATATATATATATATATATATAACTTTTACCAGCTGGAACATAGGAGGCTCCTGGACAATTTTGGATGTACCCAATTCTAAAATACCAATAATAGTTTTGTGGTTGCACTCAACTTCCGTCTCGTTTTCTCACGTGGCGCATTTTTGGTTGGGAGGGGGGAAGTGCGGTTTTTCGGAAGAATTATCTGTCCAATTCATTGTTTTTTACGTTTTTTATTTTCAGTAAGAGTTTGAGTGGTATGGCAAGTAGCAGCCCCCCAGTTTAGCTTTAACGACTGGATCTGATTTCTTATCAGTCATAAATTTAAAATTAGTTGCTTACGAGACCGCAACGTTTGCTGCTTAAAAAAACCCAAAAAGTTTTTCCTAATAAAATAAAATAATTTTTCAAATAAATAATGGAACGTAGAAGATATTTTTAAAAAAATAATTTAATGTGCATTCATAGAATAAAAAGAAAAACTCTTTTTCAAGTTATCAAAGATGATCAAAAACCACCTTCTTAGGGCCCAAAAAAAACCAAGATTGTCCAAAAAACGCCTTCTGACATTTGCTAGAATGTTAAGGGTAATAATCTAAAAACCCCAAATTTTTAATTCCCAAATTTTTGTGAAATTTTTAGCCCTATTCTCCTGAAACCATAAATTTATGATTTTACGTGACCTCAGAGAAAAAAAAAACGTTGGTTTAGACCAAAGTGAAAATGTTCCCTCAGTAAAAACCATGTTTCTTATAAAATTTTCATTGTTTTTCATTTCCATTACAGTTTCGCCTTCGTCTAAAATGATCATCAGGGGGAAAAATTTTATTGGTTTTTCTTTCTTTGTAGGATCGGTATCAATTTTTTTCAGCACTCTTTCCACTGATCTTCTGCTCAAAGAAAACCTGTTCCAATTGTTTTAAAGGAAACTGTAGGATTTTTATCACTTGCCACTACCATAATTTCTTTCATTTCCATTTTGTTGTTTTTTTTTTGAGGCACTATCATGTTTATGTTTTCTTGGAGTTAAACAACTAAATGCGAAAGTTTTTAATGGCTCTGTAAATAGTGGAAATCTTGGGGGGGCGGCCTGGTTAGGAAAAAAAATTTAAAAAATAATTTTTTCCCAACAGGGTTCCACGGTGATTCCATTCAATAATTTGATTTTTGTCTTCAGTTCGTAAACATCCCATTATTAATAACTTTTTTAAAAAAAATTTTGGTGCCCAAAAAATGGGACACTATTGCTGTCGAGCGTTGATACTAAAGAAATATTTCGAAATAAACGTATGAAAATTTTTGCTGGAAAATTATTGATCGATAAAGCAATGCGTGCGGCGTTTTTTTTATCAAAATCGTCTAGGATCGTCCTATGTTCAAAAAACTCTGCCTTTACTGTTTTTATATATATATATCTACAGGATCAATAAACATCCACATCATATACAGGACCCAAATCCACCTGTATATATGAAAAAAAACTTTAAGTTAAGTCGGCCTCCAATACTTTTACAGGTTAAAAAGACCTCCACTGTACCTTGTATACATTTTTTTGCGTTTATGTCAGGGTTTTTTAAAGGGTTTAAAATGTTTTACTGGAACTCCGAACGATTTCCCAAATTTTTTTTTTAACATTTTTATTTTTTATAGTAAAACAAAACTCTTTGAAAGAATAATGAGTTATAGTACAATGGCAGAGTACCTTTTATTTACTCAAAGAAAACCGTAAAGAATTCATGTATATCGATAATTTTGAATACCATATAGAATTTAACCATTTTTAAAAAAAACACGAGAGAATACCTGCAGGTGTTATCCTGATTTTTTTTAGTATGATTTTTTTCCAAAGGTTGTTTTCATATAATATTTAAAAATTTAAATTCTTTAAATACAAGATATGATGACGCCGTGACTGATGCCGTGTCCCTTTTTTGTGAAGTCTTTTTTTTAATTTAAAAAAAGCAATCTTCACATGTCTTTGGAGAGTTTTTTTGGCAAAATATCATCTACAATGGGGCAGGAAACGGGTTAGATTTTTTGGTTATCTTTGCTTTCCACAGCCCCCTTAGTTACTTTAATAAAATTTTATAATTATCTTTTTTTTTTCTTGAACTGAAAGGGTATACCCCGGAACAAAAATCTCCTTTTAGAATTTTATCAATAATTTGTTTCTGTTTAATATTTTTTTCAGGGGCAAAAATGCTTGCACTTCCATTTGAAGGGTTTTCTTTTCAAATGTCTTGAAAAAAAATGCCACCAAAACATCGCAAAAACGCAGTTGTGTTTTCTCTTTCTTTACCGGTATAAATAGTTTGTGAACTTAACAACTTATATTTTTTGAAACGTCTGCGAAACGAGGCTCACTAGTAAACATGCATTCTTTTTTTGACTCCAGTTTTTTTTTAAAATGAACTTTAGGGCATTCTTTGTTAGACAAAAAATCAATTTTAGACTATTGTTTACTTTTTAGTGCATTGTCATTATTTGAACTGGATCGCTGGGTTTTTTTAAAACCATCAAATCAAATGAATATTTGCATAATATCATTAGCTCTGGTTACTATATTTGTTGATGGCGAAACATAACTAAAATCTGAGCCCTTATCATCATTTGTGGAACTTTTATCATCTGAATACAGAAAATTTTTTTTTTTAAAAAAAAAATTTTTTGGGGTTCAAATTAGCGATAATTTTGCTTTGATTCTATTTATACTAATTAAATTTTCAAATAAGTATTTCTTGAATTCATACCCCTAACTCAACAAAAAACTACCATTAACTTTTAAAATAAACTATAAATTTTTCCAACACTTAATAATTTTTATTAATGGGCCCAATTTAAAACCAAATAAAAAAAAAAAGTGGAAAGATTTGTCTTGTATTGTCTCTGAGTAAAAGATTTTAGATTTAAACATAGAAAAAAGTATCATGCCTTTCCCCCTGACACTTTTGGCAATATTTTGACAATTTAATGACCAAAACACACCAAAACAAGACCAAAACAATCTTTAGTCCTGAACTTTCAAATAAATTTATGGTTTTTTGTTTTTTAGAAATTTTTGTCCTAATACATGTGAACACACAAAAAAAACTATTGTGCGGTTTCAGGACTCCCCGTATATTTAAAAAACCAAGATACTATTTATTTTTAAATAACCAGAAATATATTAAAATCCCTCAGACACCAAATATATAAAAATTTTTTTGTGCGGATTATTCCAGAAATATTCTGATTTACCAAATTTTTTATTATTAAGGTTTGGATAAACATATTCTAACATAATATATTTAATTTGGAAACGGTGTTTTTAAAATATTTATATTATCCGTAGTATTTAATACGGTTAGACGAGAATTTTTTTTTCCATTTTTTAATAATTAAAAGAATATTAGAAAATATTTTGTACCCACATATACATATTTAACATAGGGGTTAAAAAAAATTTAAAATTTAAAATTTTTTATTTTCAGTAGTATCAAACTTAAAAAAAATGTACTTACTATGTTCATTATCCGATTCGAAAGGCTCTACAGAAGCAAAATTTTTTGGTTTTTCGCGCGAAATGTTCCCAATTTTTTAGATATGATATCCGTTTACCATCAGCGCGTAAATTCAAAATAAAATAGATCTAATAAATTTTAACAATTTTTGTTTTCGGCGTTGCCAAAATAAAAGGGGGGAAAGAACCGCGGGAAACATTGTATTTTAAACACTATTATATACACAAGGAAGTCCCCCGCACTTTGGTGAGCGCCTGCCTAAATTTTAAACGGCTATAAAAAATGAGGCAACTTGACCTCCCGAGATTTTGACGGGAAAGCATTTATATGTATGTTTACATTTATTTCTGACATTTTTTAATGGTGGGTTACTGAGCTTCCGTATCCCCGGAAGCCCAGTGGCATCGGAGTTCAGTAAACCTAAAAATTTACATGGCCGGAGGTTTTCCCCTTAATATAGATTATATAATATATATATATATATATATATATATATATATATATATATATATATATATATATATATATATATATATATATATATATATATAATATATAATATATACATAGTACCAAAGTACTGTGAGTGCCGGGTTTTCCGGTGTTTCCCATTCCTTCCCAGTTCCGTCAACGTTGCCCAAGCACTGAAACATGCAAATTGAGAAGCGTCAATCGTGAATGATTCGATCACAGTGACCAAATCGTTTATGAATAAAGATTGAATCCCGTACCCCCAGTGATCGAATCACTACCCGACTGAAAGACGGAAAGTAACGTAACGAATGAAGTTGTGTTGTCTGGCTGGCGGCTGGCGCTTGCGCTCCGCTTGAATCATTCGTTCGTGACTAGTGTTTTACAATCAATAACCAGTCCAGTGTGCCATTGTCACCATATCGAAATATCGACCGTTGACCATCGTGGGACGTTTTTGGTTTGTTACCTTTATAAATGATTGATTGAATGAACGTTGAAAAGATTGGATCATTTGAGAAATCATAATGATTGATTCGATCGATGAATGATCTTAGTTACCCCATCTCTAATGCAAATGTTTGCATTTTACAGCACCTTTAGAAACGCGGTAGGGCCACCACGTACGTTATTTTAAATAACTAGTACTTAAAGAGATACGGCTGGGAATCGAATCCAGATTGCCGGGGTGGCGAGCCGAAACTGACCACTACGCTTCCGGAGAGACAAGTGAAGAATATAAAATATTTCTTCTTTAGAAAAAGGTTTTATTACTATTTTGAATACATGCTTGTTAAAGTAAAACACATTTAAGATTAATATAAATACCAAAATAATTTTAATTAATCTTTGGGAACATGGTTATTATTTCTAGCATGAAAGCAATTTCCTTGGCATAATTTATGATGATTATTTATTAATTTAAAATACAAACGGTTAAAAATTTCGGCCTAGGATAATTGCGGCCCAAACCATCAGGTAGATAAAAATAATTGCGACCCAAAAATAAAGGATAGCCTGTAAAATTTCCAGGTAATAAATGATTACCTGGTTTGACCCAAACAGAATGATTTATTGTGGCCCGTAATAAATACCATAGTAAAAATTGTTATAATTTTGTTAATAATTTCTACGAAGGAATAATTTAGACAAATTTAAAAGTCCTCAGTTCTGGTCGGCCATGGTTAATTCTGGTTAGTTAAAGCGGCTTTTTATTTTCCCGAATTATATTTTAGACGTAATAAATACCATATTAAAAATTATTAAAATTTTGTTAATAACTTCTACGTAGAGATAATTTAAACAAATTCAAAAGCCTTCAATTCTGGTCGGTCATGGTTAGTTCTGGTTAGTTAAAGCGGCTTTTTATTTTTCCCAATTATATTTCAGACGTAATAAATCACTAAAAGTAGGAACAGTAAACTTTTCCGTTTAGGCCGCAATTCTAACATAACTTAATCAAATTAAAAAATTTTCAAGAATTTTTGGGCCGCAATTTTGCCATACACAAAACTGGAAAACAGTTTATACCTGCCTACCTGGGCCGCAATTCGGATATATCCATAAATTTGAGTACATAAATTTAATTACAAATACGTTAATTTAGCATAATAAATAAATTATGCGATTTGATGTAATAAAAAGAAAAGTTCTTTTAAGAGCAAAAATTTATTATGGTGATTAAAAATATATTCCCATCTACAAACATACAAAAAAACATATATCGAAGGAATGAAATCTTCGTTTTAATAAACTGCTATCAACGAAATGATGATTAATGATTGATTAATCACGAAAATAAATGTCGATTATTTGTTTATCGTGAAGGATTATTTAATTACACATTAAATCTGAGAGACTGCATACATGTCTATATTTTATTACTGATAAAATAATTTGTGTATTTATCCTCACTCCCATGTTAAGACAAGAAAAATTTATAAATAATATCACAATTGTTCGTCTTAAAAAATATATACAGGGTGTAACAAAATTTAAGTAAATGTATATTGCTTTTTGCTGATTATTTGTTTTAAATACTAAAAAGAGATTGTTATATTCCCCAATATTTCGTCATAAAACACTACATAAACATAAAGTGTAACTTACATTTTACATACATCTTTAAAACAGGGCAGTCTGAGAGAGCTAGATCTGGCGAATGAAAGGGTATTTTAAGCATTTTCAACTGTAAACTATTAATCTTATTTATCTAATTCCGACCTAACGCGCGCAATGTGTTTATTACATAAAAGGTTTCAGCGTATTTTCTTCCCTATCGTAACTTTGTTATCGTTAAACAGAAAAGTATAAAAGGTGGTATGTAAATTTACCTAAGTATTTTAACTACTTGTATAATTAAAAAGTTATCTCAACTGATTTCTGAGGTGTCCAATTTTAAAATTCGCCCATTTTACAATCGACTGACTGACTTATTGATTAAACAAAATTATGGGGCAAAAAGCCTGTCTGTATTAATGGAAAAAGAACATCTATCAGTAAAACACTTACCAAGTTAAAAAGGAACTTGGTCTAATTTTAGATCTGAGTACTTTAAGATGCCGAGATTTTTGGATAAGAACTTGGCTTTTTTTGTCTTGGTGTTTTTGATATGAAATCGATAACAAGATAATTCCAAAAATTAAAGCAATAATTTTTAGGTAGATTACTGCAACAATACTTCTTAGAGTTTTAAAAATTTAAGTGCCTTCATTTTATCGATGCGCCTAGTTTAAAAAAAAACTTCTTACGAGAAATACTTTGATTTTTTACAAGGAGACAAATTAAATTACTGAATCTAAAAAGTTATAAAATTCTTGGTAAGAATAGGACTAACACCGACAGAAATTCATGCAAAGTTTTAAAAATTACTTGCTTCATTCTCCAATATTAACAAATGGGATGCTGAGTTTAAACTTGGTCGTACCAACATCCGCGCCAAACACAGCCAAAAAAATCAACAATTCCAGAAATAATTTAAAAAGTATATGGTATTGCCGATCTCGGCAGGTTAAGGTTCGTGCAACTGCCGAAGCCACAGCCATTTCAAAAGAGAGTGTTGGATATATCTTGCCGAAGAATTAAATATTATTTATATAAACTTTGCGCAACATGGGTGCCGTGATTGTAACCGCCTGACCACAAACGAATTCGTATGAAAATTTCTGAGCACTTTGGAACATTTTAACAAGAATAAGACTGCCTTTGTTAAAAAAATTATTTATATTCATGGATAAAACTTGGATCTACCATAATATTACTGAGTCTAATAAGCAGTTTAAACAGTGGACAGAAATCAAATATTTAGCACCAAAGACAAAGTCAATCCCTGCAGTGGCTAATGTTAGAGTATCGTTTTTAGGGATGCTAAGGGATCTGGAGAAAGACAAAACAATAACGGGTAAAAACTATTACTCTTAGTTCAGCTGAAAAAAAAATCGTAAAAAGGACATGGTTTACAAAACAAAGGGATTTGGTATCAATTTAATGCACCGACGCATAAAAGTGTTTTGGTAAATGAAAAACATTTAGAGAGCTTAATTTGAAGCTGTTGAAACAACCCCTTCCCCTGTATTCCTCTGATTTGGCACTCTCCTACTTCTATCTCTTCTCCAAACTGATACCTTACTCTCCAGACATGTTTCTTTTTAAATAAAGGGGCTTGCTGTAGAAGAGTATATAATATTTTAGGGTGGAAATTATGACTTGGGATTAGATTTGACAAAGCAAGATCATTTAAAAGATAAAGTTAAAAAAAATAATTGATTGGTAATTGTCTAGAAAGTTTCTGATTTTGTATACAGGGTTTATTTGAGGCGCTGATCACGAATCTGATATATTTTTTAGTCGAATACGTTTCGTTTTCGAGATATCCATCATCAAACTTAAAAATCAAACTAACCTCATTTTCACTATATATCCCCTTATTTTTGTACACAATTATCGATTTTTACACTAAAGTGGCACAAAATATTTTATAAATACGTTTTTAAAGCCTTGTATTTTTATTAATTTTACAGCTTTTTCTTATTATATTTCAAAGCTTTACTTTCAGATGTTGCGGTCATGTTTGCTGAAAAATTTCCTCGTGTATACATGGTTGCGGAGTTAAAAGTGAAGTTGTGCTAATAAATGGTAAAAAGGCTTAAAATAAATATAAAAACAAGTTTTTAAAAGAAGAAGATAAAATATTGTGTGCCAATTTAGTGTAAAAATCAAGAATTGTGTGCAAGAAAAGGAGGAATAGGAAAAAAGGTTAGTTTGATTTTTAAGTTTGATAATGGATATCTCGTTGGAAACGTTTCCGTTTCCAACAGATTCGTAATAAGCGCCCCGAAAAAACCGATATACAAAAAATTGGTCAAAAACGGCAACTTTCTAGATAATTACAAAATAATTTTTAAAATGTAAATTTCTGTCTTGTCTTGTTAACATTGTTAGGTCACCATACTCATTGGTTAAAGTCTTAAGACCACCACAAACATCTGCTTGTATTAAATCAACCAATCGAATCAAAATATAGCCTGCTCGTATACCATGGACAGATTGTAAATTGCATTTTGGAAAATATTTCAAGGTTAAACCGATTTTATTCTGCACGCTCTGGGTGCGTACTACGATCAAACGTAATTGCAAATTACTTTCCATTTTCATTACAACACCGAGTGGAGATTCAATCTCGGTAATAGATATGCAGTGCGAATTGTATGCATTCCGATTCTAAGAAGAAATAATTTTGCCGCGTAACACCTGACGCATATCTTTAAAATTACGTTATTGTGGCATAATGTTTGTGTAAATAAACGCATTAAAAGTAAAAAGACGTTCGGCGTTCTTCCACTTCCATTATCCAATTAGAGCGATTGTAGTTCTCGAGACTTCAAGATCTTTTAATTTATCTTAAGAATCTTTAATATTTATTTTAATTAAACGAACTGAGCTCGGATACTATGACTATTTTATCTATCCTTGAATCGGGTGACCTTTCATAAAGCGTGAACTTTATAAAAAATCTATGCAAATACTTGGAAATATTTTTGCCGCGTAACATCTGACCTATCTCTAAAATTATGTTAGTGTGACATAATCTTTGTGTATAAAGAATTGCATTCTAAGTAAAAATATGTTTGTCGTTCTACAATTTTTATTATTTCATTGCTTTAAAATTGTATTTTTTTGTATAATTGATATTTCAATAACCTAATATTTATCGGAATAACTTTATTTTTTTAATTTAACAAACCAAGTCCGACTGAAGTGTATTTGTGACCTTTCTTCTTTTATTGGCTTACATTAACTTTAACTTGGGGAACAGTAAAGGTTTCATCAAAATCGATTTGGTACTTTTTATAATATGAAGTAATACTCGTACTAGTAATAGTAAAGACAGAGCTACGAGTTTGGTGTCATGGAAAAAAACAATTTTTTTACTTAAAGATCAAAAATTATAAAATAAAAAAGTAACTAAAAAATCTACTTTAAAAAAATATTCTTTTTTATATATACACACGCTAAAAAAACGAAATTAAAAGTACTTTTTTTTGAGTCGGTGTAAAAAAGAATTAAAGATTGTTAAGTAAAATGTCTTCTCCTCTACATTTGGTAACTGATATTTCGTTTTTATTCTAATTATGAATCAAACATTCATTTAAGGTAGTTAATAAAAGTGTCTTTTATCTTATTAAAAAAAAAAACATTTTTTTATCGTATGTGAAACGAGATATTAACATTCATACTTTGCATAATTAACATTGTCATGCATTCATTTCGCAATATCTGAAAACATATATATAAACAATTTTATGAAAATAACCAAGTTTTTTACCGTTTTGTTAAGATTTTGATTTTTAAAGTTTACTTGGTCTATATAAAGAATTAGTGTACATTATTTTTTTATAATCTTTCTTATACAGGTGTATCTTAGAACTAGTGGTCAAAAAGTGTAAATAGCTAAATATTACTGAAACAAACAGACTCATTGTTGTGTGTACAGCTTCACAAGTTATTATAACATGGTAAACTTTTTTTTTAGCTCAATAAAAAAAATCATAACAATCATAAGATAAACTTTAAACATGAGAAAAATTGCTACTATTACTATATTTGGAACATTACGTACTAAAGCAAGTACTACTCGTATACTTATTTATTTTGGTAATTATATCAATATAAACAGTATATATATAATAATATATTGGAAATACATTCTACATATATATATTTTTTTTAAATTATGCGATATAAAGTATTAGAAAATTTAAAGTAAAATAAACCCAAGTTTTTTGACCGTTTTGTTAAAAAGATATTGATTTTTAAAAGTTTACTTGGTCTATTATAAAGAATTAGTGTACATTATTTTTTTTACGTAATCTTTCTTATACAAGGTGTATTCTTAGAACTAAGTGGTCCAAAAAGTGTAAAATAGCGTTAAATATTACTGAACAACAAACAGACCTCATGTGTTGTGTGTACAGTCTTCTACAAAAGTAATATTTTTAAGCATTGATAACATCTAACTTTTGGTAAAGCGTGTTTTTTTGTTAGCTCGAATAAAAATAAATCATAACTAATCATAAGATAAACACTTTAAACACTGAGAAAAAGTTGCTACTGATTACTATTTTTTGGAACATTCCACGATAGCATAAAGCCCAAGTACTACCGTACTCCGAGTGTCTTAAGTGTGGTAAGAAGCAGTTTATAACCACAGGACATTGATGAACCCAAGTTTTGTCGCAGTTGAGTAAAGAATTTTAAAATGCACTTTCATCTTGTTATCGCCTGACAAGTTCATTAGAGACTTTAAAATGTCGCTGTTTTTGTTTCATAGTCAGTAATCTGGGTACTTATACTGAGGAAACTTTTCGGTAATGTAGATGTTTGTGCCATTTCAAGGACAGAAATTATTCAATTGTCAAAAACAAAGTCGTTTATTAGTTCGATGTTGATTTGTGTTGATTTTTTTTTTTTGAAAAATGGCGCATAGAACATTAACAACCAAAATCTCTACAAAAGTTACATTTGCCTTGTGTTCTCTATAAAAAAACATATAACAATATAGTGACTTTTCGTGTTTTTCCTATAAAAATAAAAGTTTTGTATAGTCCAGGGAAGTTAAGAAAAATAGCGGAAATATTTTAAGTCAGCAGATATCAAGATGCGGTTTTCTGCATTGTGTTCAGGAAGGTCCCAGAAAACGACTCTAGGAAGTCTGGTTCATGCTCGTTATGCATTTTTAAAAATGCTTGGGCGGAAAATGCATTTCCAATTGCATTTTCCGGCCCAGAATTTTTCAAAAGCATGCCAATTCCTAGAGTCGTTTTCTGGGACCTTCCTGAACACAATGCAGAAAACCGCATTCGATATCTGCTGGCTCAAAATATTTCCGCTATTCGGGCGATTTTGATTTAAATGTCCTGGACTAGTACAACGAAATACATTAGCATTTGCACTTTTTTTCACTCTTAATATAAAATTCAATAATTATATATTTCAAACTTTTCATTAAATCAAAATTTAAGAACATTAAAAAGCTGGCAGTATGTTATCCTCATTTATTGCTTAAATATTATACAGGGTCCCCCTTAATAGACTACCTATTTTGATATTGAAATAAATTCTATATGAGATAAGTCAGTACGTTTTTTTTATTATAATTATCTTCTATGGCCTTTGGGATTTGAATCAACATATTTTTAATCGAGTAGGCACCTGTCACAAAAGTAGAAAATATTGATTTTCGTAAAAGGTCATTTTTCTAATAAAGCATTATTAGGTTTGAACACATAATTTAATGTTTAGTTTTAATTTTCATGGATTATTCAGTTCAACAACGAGTTTTTTTTGCGTAAAAATATAAAGAGTAACTTAATAGAAGAAGATGAAGCGACAGTACATACGCTAAAAACTTTAAAAGAGTTCTGCGAGAAGTGTGTGGCCGACTATTTCGCTATTTGGGGATTTAAATTGGCTTTTAAGGTCCCGACTTAACTGCACCAAACTTTTTTCTGTGGGGCTACTTAAAGTCAAAGGTTTTTGCAACTCGTCCAGAAAACATCCACGATCTTAAAGTCCTAAAGAGTTCCGGTGAATAGATCAGGTTTTCCTTCATCATCGTGTCATGAATCATTTCTTGTTAAATCTTGAAAGGTGCATTAAAGTTAATACTGAAAAGACGTAATTTTTAAAAGTTTGGATAAGTCTTATGTTATAGTAAATCCCAAAGAGTGAATTGTAATTAAGTGTAATAAATGTTAGTTTTATTAAGTTTTAACAATTTTACTGAGCAATTAAAATGGGTAGTCTATTAAGGCAAACCCTGTACAAAATATGGCAGCAACCATTTGTTCCTAAGCCAACTTGCATTGTACTTATGCATACTTAGTTAATTGTAATTAAGAATAAATAAAAAGAAACAATTAGCTTTATAATTTAGGAACTAATATTTATATTTTTTATAAAAGTAATTAACTTAACAATTGATAAGTTTATTGCAATATAGATAATATAGAGGGTGACCCAAGTTTAAATGTTATGAGGTTTTTCTAAAGTTTTTGACAAATAACCACTTTCTTTAAAAATAAATATAAAGTGTCCCATTTTAAAAAAGGCAACTTTGGTATCTTTAAAACCATAACTGATAAAAAAAGTAACTAAGTGCGCCACTGGATTCCATGTAAAATTTTACATAAATAAGCTATTTATCATTTTTTCTATCTTTACTAAAAACCAAGATACAGAGGTGTACTAAAATCGTTAAAATTTGAAAAACGCCCTATATTTCCGAGATAAATCAAGTTAGCCGCGATCTTTTTTTACCGATGCAGTTGCTTTAAAAATCGAACTCTAGAATGTGCCATCAGATTTGCTTTATTTCTTGTAGTTTTCCCAATACCCTGAAAATCTATCGAAATGGAGCCACCCTGTATAAAAGTTTATGTGTCACCCAATTCAAGGATATAAAAAGTGGATTTTATTTCTTTGTTGTTATTAATCAACCTAAGGCAACCTTCAACCTCCGCTACCTCCTGCCCTCAGGAAAGTCTTCTTCTGCCTTGTAAAAAACTCGGCAATCCTTTAGTTGAATCCGTATAAGAATGAAAATTTGGTTCTCTTTGAAAAGAAAACATTAAAAGTAGCTAAAAGGGTTTAATTTGAACTGGGTGCCGTCTCTGCTTTTTATAATGTGCCGCTTCCCGCACGTGTCTGGAAAATTAGTCCATATAAAAAACAAAGGCGGCCGCCAGATCAAATTAAACCTTTTTAGCTACTTTTTGTTTTTTTTTCTTTTCAAAGAGAACCGAATTTTCATTTTTATACTGATTCAACTATAGGGTTACAACAAATTTTTATTCTTATACTGATTTAACTATAAATGTAAATGCTTTTATAATTAGAAATTACTTAACCGTCGATTACCGTTACCATTTACGTATAAAGCGATCCGATGCGATGGGAAGACCGACCTGTTGCCGGTAATGCTGCAATCGATACTCGCATCATCCCTGACATTTAGCATCGTCGGCAAGAAAAACGTCTAATTTTCTGCACAATAAAAGAGAAAGGTGCGGATAATCCATAATGAAGTACATTGTAGCGGGATGTATCGTCGTTATTATAGGACGTGCATGCATGCACTCGCATTGTGTGTGCCCTACCTTAACGGATCTTAAGAGATTGATGGTAATTTGTTGTTCATTAGCTATGGGTTGTGCATTGCCTTGCATATTAACGAAAAGTTCTTTTTAATTCTATGATAATAGCGACACTATATGAAAAGCAATTTTTTAGTAGTTTCAGATGCATTATACAGGGTGTTTGATTATACAAATTTTAGCTCAGGGTCAGCAAAAGAGGACTGCACAAGGCCATATTTATGGATTTGGGGGCGTCCGTTAATTGCGTGATGCGATATTGGCGATTTTACGAATTCCCCTTCTCGCTTGGTGATATTTGGCTCGACTTCCTCCCTCCCTAATTTCACGTGAGATATGTCAAAATGCGTAGTTTTATTGTAAATATATAATAGTTATGCAACCAGTTGGGAAGAGCACTATTTTTCGTAAGGATCAGATTTCTGGGGAGCGAGCGAAGCGAGTTCCGCAAAAGAATGTGAGTTATAAAAAATAGTGTTTCCCAGCGCGTTTTACACAATATCTTTTCTAATTTTAAATATGATAAGATTCTTTTTAATTTTTTCTAATTTTGACATTTAAAGTGACACTTTTCAAAACTCATTGACTTGATTTTAGTTGAAATTCGGTTCGACCCTCTTTCCTCCCCCCGAAAGGCCTGATGAAATGAACGCCTTGTCTCTACCAAATATTCTTAAGCATACTTTAAAAAAAGCTAAATATTAAATTAAAAAAAAACTTACCATTTTGAGCGTTTCTTCCGGCCTGAGCAAGTAAAACATAGATTGTAGATGTCGCTGGATCGCGCTGCTAGACTGCCCACTGGAGGCGCCGTTTTTCGTCGGCCCCTGACCACTTTCTGTCGTCGTAGTCGCCCCATCGGGGTCACCCTGGTGTGATTGGGCAGTGGCGTCCGCGTCGGGCAACACCAGCGCGGTGCCCTTGCCCGCGAAGTAACATTCGCTGAGGCTGAAAAAAAAGGCAAAATTAAAAAAAACAATAAAAAAATAAAACAGTTTTAATAGACCCAGCCTTATCTAAAAAAAAGAGTTGTTAGATGTACGAGGTGGAAGGCATGTTTTTGCTAGAAATCATTCAAGAGAGGTATATGACAAGAACCGAGATATGATTCCTTTTAAAAAGGCCACGAACATTTGTTAAATAGACAAAAATGTAAAAAAACGCATTTTTTAAAATTTATTCGCGAATAATTTTGTAACAATTTATGGTAAAGGAAAATTAAGAAAAGATAAAAAATTTGTTATTATAGTTCTTACAAGACAAGATTGGCTAAAAACGCAGCTATCAATTCTTATACCGTACAAAAATGTGCTCGTTGCTTAGCAACACTTTTAATCCTGATTAAAAGAACTACTTTTAATTCTAGGATTACAAAAAAACGATTTTTGAATAACTAAATGTATTAATTTGAACTTGGTTGGAGAAAAAATAGTATATGTCATACGGACTAAAAGTGCTTATTTTTACTCGCAATTTTGCATTCGCTCGGCTGCGCTGCGCTAGCTCGTAAAAAAAGATGCACTTTTAATCCTTACAATATAATATACTATTTGTTGCAAAATTGTTGCATTTTTTGAACCCTAAGATTTCTTTAAGAACCTCCATACTCAGCCAGTAAAAATCTATTCGACAGTTTTTGCACAACAATTTTGCAATCCCGCTTTGTTTTAAATTGTGTAGAGTCCAGAATATTACACCAAGACATTTTTTTAAAAATTATTCTACAGATATCAAGCTTTCAACGTATTTTAATAGTCAGATAGCTTGTTGTAAATGTTCAAAAGGCTATCAAATATTGCACTTTTGTTTTTATTAATATATAACCACACAGATTGGGTATTTACGATAAAAACATTTATAAATTTAACAAAAATCTAATGATTTTTTTTAAATAAAAATATATTTTGTTTATAAAAAATAAAAATAATTTGTAAAAAAACGGCAAAAATTTATAAATAGTTTCAAAATTTAAAAACTATATCTTTTGTCATTTTTTTTCTAAAGCAAGGCCTATTACCTATATTGCCTCAAAAAAATTGTGAACAAAAATCTAAGAAAGGAAAAAAATTATCTTTTTGATTTGTTTTGCAACAAAAAGGTTTTTATTTTTTATTTTTCGCAAGGTGTTACTCCGATTAAAAATTTTATGCTTTATAAATAAGCTTTTTACATATTTTTGCTAAAAATGCATTTATGTTTTGAGATAATTTGAAATTTTTAAAATAATGACAAATTAAATTTGTTGTAAAAATCGCAAGCTTGAAATTAATAGCACTTTATAATTTTCTCATATTTAGGCACCCAAGAACCATAGGAGACAATAAAATTGCTCTTACGAATTTACTCCTTCCCACCACTACCCCTAATTAATAGAAAATATAAATTATTGGAAATTCATCCCGAAAACTTAAACTGCCAATTTCCAATCGAACAAATGCAATTTCTTTAGTGCATGAATTAATACAATACACCAAAACTACATTCGTACTATGCATAATTCTAAATAATTTTCTAACAATTTTTATGCATATTTTGGACGACCTCGTTTATGAATTTTAATATGATGTCAGTTATAATAATAGATTCTGTTTTGGCCGCTGTTTTAGCATTAGAAAGTAGCTATTCAAGTCGCAGAATGATGATGCGAAATTCATTAAACAAGCAACTAAGGACAAAAGCATTATTTATAAATATTTAGAATCCCGGTTTAAAATTGTCTGACCCAGAGGTGAAGGTGTTAATTTTGAAATTTCTGTAATTGCGCACTTGGTAATGGGCAAACCGACGGTAATGAATTGGAAAGTCTTTGGCAATTTGTGGTTTATTTGCAAGCCGATTTTCTGGGTTGATGCGCCTTGTTAGCATTTTGCAATATTTAAATCCATTAACAATAATTCTCTGACTTCGTTTGTTGAAACATTGAAATTACACGAATTTTAGGTCACACAGAATTCAAGTACCGCTTGATCCAATTGTTTCGGCTTATAGTCCAGTAAATGAAGGGACAAAGCTGTAAATAAAACTGTACAGTTTTCCCTTGTGGCACAATTCTTAGGTCTTCGGGAATGCGTTCGAGCGAAAAAAAGTTTATCAACATTAACAGGTGGGAAAGGGCTGAAGATGGCCCCTCAAGGCACGAAAAATGGGTTTCCCGCTAATATCTGCTAAAATACGCGAATTGGAGAATTTTTGTTTAAACAAAAAATGAAGATCGCCTTGTAGTTTACAAAAATGGTTCTTATAATTTTTTTCGAAAAATCGATAGTTTTTAAGATCACGGGACCCAAAAGTCCCTCATTTCAGCTGCCGCTCTACCTCTAGAATGCCGCTTTCTTCATGGATTTACTTATAAGCGGGCGGACGAATTGTTCCATTACCCGGGCCATAATGTACATTTTTTTAATCACTCAAAGTTAATCGAAATGGGAAAACCCGTACCTATCATTGGATATGAGTTTGGGTCCATTCTGATTTTTCTAGAATAATAAAAACAGCGGTCAAAGTTTTTTTTTCACAATATTTTGAGAGTATCTCAATAATTTATTGATATTTTTTGAAAAAATGGTTTGTTATTACCATTCGTTTTTTATAATGAGGCCTTAGCAAGTTTTCAATGATCTCAGATAATTTATGTTACCATCTTTCTTGCGTTTTGAATGTTATGGATTTTTCGACGACCGTTTTTGCGAAAAATATTGGTGTTGCGAAAAATGGAGGACCATTTTTGTAATTTTGAATGATCTTTATTTTTGTCGAACAAAATTCTTTAATTCCATATTTTGGCAGATATTTGCGGAAAACTCATTTGGGACTTTGGGGGGCCATTTTCAGTGGGTTCCCATGTCGGAATTGATAAACTTTTTCTCGCTCGAAAGCATCCGCGAAGACCTAAGAATTGTACCACAATGAAAACTGTACAGATTTATTTACAGCTTTGGGTACTTTCAGGTCTTTAGTTACTGGACTATTACCTGAATACGTAGATGTTAAGATGATACCGGGTATTTAAAATGTATATTTTTTATGGTTATTTATTTCAAAAATTTAATATTTGGGACACACAAACTGTAAGAAATGGTGTGAGGTATTTTTAGGTGTATTGATTATGGTTTTCATTTTAAAATTTAAATAATGCAAATGTAATATTCCGAACCTATCTCACTAAAGATATTTGTTTGTTACATATCCGATAATGAAATTGGTGAAATAAAAATCAAAAACTAGTTCTCTGACTCATTTAATATATGATTTTTCCTAATAAATTTGGTTCATTGGAACCATGTAACGGTTTAATTTTGTCGATGCTATGTTATGGTCAATGCGCTGGTAAATGTAAATGGTCTACAGCATTAAATTATTTTTTTTTTAATATTCGAGCTAATCTATCTTGGATGCGCTGACGAGTGGCTGGTCCGATTTTTATTTTCAACTGCTGCAGCGGCCTGGGCCATTTTTGCATGGCGGCCGCTGGTGAAACGACATTGGTTTAATATTTTTACCGCGAATATCGTGGTCATCCGTATGGGATTTTTAATTTAAACCATCAATAATTTTTGCAAAGGCTCCAGTTTTGTTGTTGTGTGAATATTTTTAATAATTAATGGTGAAATTTGCAAAGATGGTCTCTGAAAATCAGGATTATTAGATTTTATTCAAGCCGCCCACTTTGAGGCCACATGTAACCTAAGGCCTCAAAATTCAAGTATAACTCAAAATTCAAGTTTAACTCCAAATTCAACTTTAACTTGTGATTTGTCTCAAATTTTACTCCGGGGTTGAGTCCAGACTCTGCAGACCACCCTTACCTGCCGTCAGGAAACACGCAACCTCTTATTAATTTATTTATTTAACCATTACTAATCCTAATTTATGTAACTTGAAAACTTAAACTTTTTTAATTTATGAAATTTAAATCGTCAAGAAATTATTTCAAAATAAATGTAATTTGTTTTTAATCTTTTTGAGTGATACCAGAATAATTTGTATTATTACATTATTATTATTTATTATTTTTTTTTTCTCTTTAATGAGTATTGACCAAGACAGATTTTTTTTTTAATGCTTATATGCTAACTTTTTTGTTTTGTCGTGCACTGGTGTGTGATCGCCCAAGCAAGCTCCTATAACATCTAGGGGACTTCCAGTTTGTAGTCGGTAAGAAAACTGGTGGCGCCATAACGAACTCACTATTCCTCACCCTGAGCTGCGGGTAGGTTTGCACGCACACCTACAGCTTGCTTTGGCGTGAAGCTAACCCGTGCACAGGATAAATTTCGTATTAATTTTCTTACTTTTCCTTTTTGAGCAATTGGTGTGACTCATCATAGTCACACCAGTTTTTATATAAACACTGCTTTTAAAAAAAAGTGCGTGGCAACCATAAAACTTTCTTGTTTAGAAATACATTTAAAGACGATAGTAAAGTGGTTTTGGCCCTATGAAAAATCAAATATCATCTAATTGCATTACTTTTGTTAATTCTGTTTTTTTATGTACCTGGCATCCTACTATGTATATTACTTCGAAAAAAAACAGCAGGTATACGTTTAATTCTTTTTACTTTTATCAGTTTAATTATGCATCAATTACCTTTTTTAAATAATTATCCATATTACCAATTACTGTGTATTCCGTATAAAATTATTAAAACTCCATGTATACAGTTTGCAGGTTGTTCAAAATGTTCAAAACTCCAGATTAAAATGTAGATGAGAACTTCCTTAATTCAATTTTGCAAAAAGATAAGGAAAGAAATTTAAGGTTTTTTCTCAAATTTTAATTTTAATTAAAATAATTCGAGAAAATAGCATTTTTGATTCATACTTAAAACTTAACAAGCTGTCGAAAAATAACAGTTCTTGGATCTCCTAGGCGACAATTATGTTTTTACTTAAAACCATTCAAAAAAAATATTATAATAAAATATTCGAGATAGGCTCTCTCTCAGACAGGTCAGAAAAAAAAAAAAATGTACTTTTTGCTACTTTAATCGGTCATAACTTTGTAAGTGGTTGGTGAAGTATTGAAGAAAAAAAGCTTCGTAATTAAATTATCTACAAGTTAGAAATTTCAAAATCCATTACGCGTTTTACGTAACAGCAATAAACAACAAAAGGCAAAAAAAAATTAGATTTTGCATAATTTTTTCGGACTTTTTAGATTTGCATGCCTGTGACGATGATGAAACATCATGCAGTTAAAATTGCATGCTAGTGATAAAAAACCATGAAATTAATGTTTAATGAAATACTGTTAAAATCGGTTTGATACTTTATGGACAATTATTTTGTAATTCAATTTTGCTTGAAAAAATAGACAACTCTGCAAATTGGGCAGAGTCCAGAATATAAAGCTTGAATAAATGATTTTTTTTTACATATATTAGAGATATCAAGCTTTTAAACGCTTTTTTAAAATGGTGTTTTCTTTTTTGCACACTCGCGTTTCGTAAACTTCAGAAAGTTATCTGAAATATTCTCGTTTCGTACACTGAACTATTTAATCAATTTTATGCTTTGCGACCATTGTGACGTCCCAAATAACCAACCATATAAATACCATATTAAAAATTATTAAAATTTGTTCATAACTTCTACGTAGCCATAATTAAGACAAATTTAAAAGCCCTTAGTTATAGTCGGTTATGGTTAGTTTAGGTTAGTTAAAGCGACTTTTTATTTTCCCCAATTTTATTTCAGACGTGATGAATCATAAAAAGTAGGAACAGTACACTTCTCCGCTTAGGTAGGCAGTAAAAATATATAATATTATTAGATTATTTTAATATCACTATATTATCCAAAAATGTTTGAGGTTTACGAATTAAGAATACATCTTTAAAACTGCAAATCTGATCATTTGAGCGCCTTCAATGTTTGGTTAAAGTGTTAAATATTTTTTTGCGTATAAACAAACTCAATATCTTTGGAAATTTTCGGTAAAAATTTTACTAAAAATATAACTTGAAAGTACTTGCAAAGACTGTCGAAAAAGTCTTTTGGTTGAATGATAAATAATCATTGTTTAGGCCAAGTATTAAAATGTCGGATTATCTCCACTTCTGTGGTTTAAACTCAGATATCTAAAATGTGGATTTTATAAACGTCTAGTTTATGGTAAAAATTAAACTTGAGATTTTATAATCGGTACACAGCTACCACTAAAACTAAAAATTGTAAAACCAAAAGGTAGATTTTTTAAAATAAAATAGAAATAATAATGGATTTTAACCTTAGTTTAATCCTAAGATTTATTGCGCAGTTTATCGACACTCTTATAATACCGGGCCTTAAAGAATGGCAGCTTTAATCTTAGAAACCAATCAATCGATTGACAGTTTTGATACACTCGTATTAAAAGAAGAGTCATTCCAAGTACTTTTAAACCAATTTACAAAATCGCGCATTTTTAAAACGAAATTAAATTGCAAAATTATTGTAAAAAAAATAACTAACCGATTTTAAAGAATCTTGGCATGATGTTTCATTATAGCATACAATTTTTTCTGGCAAAAAATGAAAGTTTCTTACAGAAATCTAAAAGGTCCAAAAATTATGCAGAAAATTCCGTTTTTGCCACCCCTTCGCTTATTTTTATTTTAAAAAAGCGTAATGCATTTTGCAATTCTAACCAATTTTATCTTATAGAAAATTTAACTACATGCTTTTTCTTCCTGCAATTTTTTTACGACAACGTTATAAGCGATTTGTACCAAAATTTGATTATTTAAAAAATGTTCCGAATCTTTTTTTACATACAATTTTTAAAGGGTTTTCAGCAAAAACATGCCTGCCTCCTCTTATATCCGACCAAAAACAGATAAGATTTGGCCTATTAGTACAAAACCATGGTTTATTTCTATAGAAGATGAATACCTGATTGAAACCACAAGTCGTGAAATACGGTAAATTTTACATCTTATGAACCGAAAGACAAAAGGCGCTTTATGGCTGTTTTCTCACAAACCAAGGAAAAACGTTTTCTAATTATTCCCGATGTTTAAAACTATCTAAGTTGCTGTTTTAATGAAATTTCTTCACTCGATTTATGGGGGATCCTTAGTAAATACTTCTTGATGTTCCAGTACTGTTTTTTACTTGTTTCAGTTAAAAAACAAATTAAAAGGTTTGTTCCAACAAGCATCCGATATCGTTTCGAAACCGTTTTTTGGTGCGCTTCGACGCATGCGCGAACTTCAAATAGTTTCGTGACGGTACAAAAAGTAACAAACGTTGGATCCCTTTACGGATTGTTTTCGGAACTGTCAAATTAAAAGGTCAAATGTATTTGGAATTTTTGTTTTGTAAATATATAAATATAATTAAAGATAATTAAATTCAAGGATAGGCTTAGGAGGTGTAAAAATTAATACTTTTAAACGATTGAACAAGCAAGGAAATAGGAAATGCTAAAGCACGATGCACGCGAGTCGCTAAATAACAGTAAACAGATAAAGATGAAACATGAAACAGTCGTTAAAATTCAAAAATCCAGTGCCAAGATGCCATGTATCGGAATTACCGTTTTGAAACCGTTACATAAACGATCCCAAGTTATGTTGGAACACAAATAGAAACGTCCGATAACCGTCACGTCTCTTTTGGAACGCACTTTAATCACTGCGCATGAGTGTGATCGTTCGGTGACGTTTTTCGACGTATTGGAACAAACCTAAAATATCCTAAAAGACATAGTCTAGGTCCTCTTAAGCACGCATAATTAGACGAATACAAACTACGCCCCCTGAGAACTGTTTTTTAAGTCACTACGAATCGACGCTATGCTTTAGGAACGACCCTCAGCAATACTAGAGCAGCGACAACTCCGCTTTCACCTCGAGACCGAACCACGAGTTTTTGGCGTCTCTTAGAGATGTTGACATTTAAAAGATAAATAAAAAAGTGTTTCAAATTACATTTAGTTTTTCCTGTTTCGACATTTGAAGCTTTTTTATAAAATAATAATAATAGCTTTATAATAATAATAGCTTTATTGCCCAACAAGTACCCATTTACAGAGCAATATAAATAAAAAATAAAAATTAGAACTTATTAAACATAAACAATACAATAAATAAAAATAAAAATGATTTGTTAAGTAATACATATAAACAACAATCAAAATACCTCTCACTGACTACATTTGGCCCTTTGTTTTAATTCATTAAGAGTACAATTAAAAATATCACAATCATTTGAAATTCTATTGAAACTGGAACACATAAAATTAATTGGCGATTTTAACATAACATTAGTTCGAGCTCTATCACACATAAATGTAACATAATTTCTAGCATTTAACCTAGGAACAAAGAAATTAATCTGATCCAGCAGCTCAGGACAATCAACTCCACTGCGCAGCAAAACAAAAATATTATGGAGGCACACACCCTCCGCAGTTCTAAGCTTTCAAAACTATATTTTTGTAACAAAACACGGTAATCTGAACCACGCTCTGGATAAACACCTCTACCTTAAAATTTAAATATTTTGAAACCTTTTCTGGATTCTATCTATATTCTTTATATGGCAATTATAATAAGGATTCCAAATTAATGAAGCATATTCAAGTTTTGAACGTACGTAAGTACAATACAGGAGCTTTAGAACTCTGTCAAAATTTATGATGATCCACAAATATCGTTAACATTTAGTATCAAATATAACTCCCAGATCCTTTAGTGAACCAGTTCTCTCTAATACCAACCCCGATATTGAATAGGGATATTGAAAAAAATGCTGTTTACGAGTGTAAGTCATTACTTTACACTTAGCTGTATTAAGACTGAGTCTATTTTCCTTGCACCACCTCTGAATAATATTTAATTGTTGTTGTAATAGTACACAATCATCATCTGTTCTAATGGGTAAAAATATTTTAAGGTCATCTGCAAAAAGTAACTTTTCACACTTGATAGCTTGACACAAATCGTTAATAAAAAGCAAAAACAATAAAGGCCCTAGGTTAGAACCCTGAGGGACACCCGATGTTGCAATATATTCATCTGATTTGTACCCATTATAAAACATAAATTGCTTTCTATTGGTTAAATAAGAATCGAAAAATTTCAGAGTTGGCTTATCGAATCCAAACGTTCTCAGCTTATCAAGCAAAACCACATGCGAAATTCTGTCAAAGGCCTTGGCAAAATCCGTATAGACTACATCCACCTGTCCTTGATTGTCCAAGATTTTGGACAGTAATTGCGTTAAACATGCCATATTAGAAACAGTTGATCTACCATCTACAAAACCATGTTGTTCTAAAGCAATATATGTGCGAACTGACAGGTTAATTCGCCCATAAAGAATCGACTCAAGGACCTTTGCAAAATTGCTAAGTATGGAAACAGGTCGATAATTATTAATTTGATTGCGTTCACCATTTTTAAAAATGGGACATACTTTTGCTTGCTTCCATAACTTAGGCATTGTTGATGTTTTAATGCACAAGTTGTATATTATTAATAAGGGTTTTACAAAGGCACCTAACAATAAACGATGGAACCCGATCTGGACCCGACGTCATCTTATCTTTAAGTTTTTTTGCGGAACTAATAATATCCGATTCAGTTATTGGCTGTAGTATTTTAATATGTTCATTAATAAAATTTCCCATATTCTGATGGACATCGTCAGGTCCATCTTGGGTATACACACTACTAAAAAAATCCCCAAAACCATCAACAATATCCTGGGGTTCCCCGAGCAGCTTATCCCCGAAATACATCTCACCCGGTATCCTCGAAGTTTTACCTTTGGCATTAACATAAGACCAAAATTTCTTTGAATCATTTACTATTGAAAACTGAATATTTTCAATATATAAATTATAAGCAATTTTAGTTTGTTCTTTTATTAATGATCTTAAGCGTCTAAATTCTGCCAGATAAAAAATATTTTCTGTTATTTTATATTTCATTCGCATCTTAGCCTTCTGCTTAATATTTTTAATAATATCTGATGAATACCAGGGTGGAAACTTTCTTCTAAAACTTCTATACTCCGGAACATGCATGTCAAATATAGTATACAGTTTATCATAAAAACTTTGAAGAGCCAATTCCGCGTCCTGAAATTCTTCCAAAAATCTCCAATCTGTCTGCAAAATAGCATTATATAGGGAACGAAAGTCAGCCCTTCGAAAGTTATAGCTTTTTACTCTAATATTTGGCAAAAGTTCGCGCTGCTTGACTCCCAGACTATCTAAAGTAAATACTAAAGCCGGATGATAGGCATCCTCGGGAACCAGCGGCTCAGAGTCTCTCTCCACCATACAGTCTACCTTACAAAACATCAGATCCAACAATCTTTTCATGTTATTTAATACTTTGTTGCACTGTCCTAAATCTAAAAAATTCATAAAAGTTGACAAAGAAAACGTTTTGGTGTCATTGTAATTTAAATCTATAAAAAAAATAGATGATATTGATAGCCTTAAATTTTAGCTCATTCCCAGTCGACCTCCATATCCAAAAAATACGATTTCGAGAAATGTTCGATCTGTCCCAAGCACACCGACTTCTTATCGCCAAACTGCCATGTAATATTATGTATGACCCGACCGAAAATGTCGACCTAATATGGCTTCACCGCATAAGCTCAATATTCTTTAAAAGGGCCCCGTGTAGTTCGGTTTTTTATGTTCCGGTTTGCCATATACGGTTTCGAAATTCCAACGTTTTATGTGTCATATATGACTGGCCTACAGAATACTCTTTTAAAATTTACGGCCGCAATAAAAATTTAAGACGGCATTAAAAAACTATTTTAAAACATTTTCTGTTCGTATTAGAGGCTTGAAAGTTCGCAATTAATTTTTTATTACGTTTAAAGAGTTATTTACTTGAGCAGTGTCCAGTACGTAAAAATGTGACACTAACCTCAAAGATAATTTTTGGATTAGTGGCAGAGAATCTAAAGGGGTCAGATTATCGATGTGATTTTACCCACAGGAACTCCTTTGGGTTGTCCTGGACACACATGAATAAAATGCAATAAGAAAACAGATGAATTAGCAAAAGCTGGTTCATTTAGAAATTTGAATGACCCAGAGCCAGTACACAGACTATCAGAACAGGCAATGAAAGAACAATAAAAAGATGTTCCCAAAAATAACCTCTGGACCGTTAACATTTGTTACCTGGTCAAAAATATGCAAATGCAAGAAAACTTTTCTAAGAAATTAACAACTGAGTTACTCCTTTTAGGGCGCATTCAGTTTAGGCAAATAGTAGGACTTCTGACAGGCCGCAGTTATCCAAGGACATACTTACAGAAAATGGCTTGGCGGGGATGAGCAAAAAAGAAGTGGATGTCTTAAGTGAGGTAAGAGATAGTTTATTAACACAGTTTCAGGTATGGATGGGAAGGGAAAAACTTCTCATGCAGCAGGTTCAACAGACCTCTCTAGACACTCTAGGGATAAGGAAGCCAATAATGGGGAAGTTTTATTGGGAGTTATTAGAGGAGGAATTATATTGGCTAATTCCTCGAAACAACAGTCGCAAATGTCTACATTTGCGGCTGTTCTTGCGACTGATCTTCTACAGCTCGTCGGTGGGCACAAAAAGGACGAAAAAGGCAACCAGTTTTTGTTAAATGACATTAACATGCAAAGAGTTGTGGACAGCTTTATAAATTTTAAATATACATAAAAAATGCTATTTTCTCGAATTATTTTATTTAAAAATTTAAATTTTAGAATCGATTTCTCGAAATTAAATATAATACGTTAAATGTAGTGGCTGTATGCATTCCTGTGCAAAGACAACCAAAGCAAAAAAATTCTCGAAAAACATTTTTAACTTTAAACCTTTCTGCAAAACTAAAAACAAATTTTAATTAAAAGAGTTCTCGTTTACATTTTAATCTGGAGTTTTGAACATTTCGAACAGCCTGCAAATTGTGAACATGAAGTTTTATCAATTTAATTAATATGGATATTTAAACAAAAAAGTTAATTGCTGCATAATTAAACTAAACAAAACGAAAATAAATTGACGGTAGGATAAAACGTATAACCGCTGTTTTTTTTTTTGAAGTGACATACATAGTAGGATACCAGGCACATAAAAAGCAAAATTAACTAAACTAATGGCAATTAAATGATATTTGATATTTCACTGTGCCAAAACCACTTAACTATCGTTTCGTTTTTAAATGTCTTCTAAACAAGGAAGTTAAATGGTTCCGATGAACCAAATTTATTAGGAAAAATCATATATTAAATGAGTCAGAGAACTAGTTTTTGATTTAAATTTCATCATTGGATATGTAACCAACCAATATCTTCAGTGAGGTAGGTTCGGGATGTTATATTTGGGTTATTTAAATTAAAAAAAGAAAGCATAAATTATATTCCAAAATATATCCCCCAATTCCTTGAAAAAAAAGATATGCCTGATTCTGTGGGTTTTTACAGTTTGTGTGTCCTAAATATTATCATTTTAAAATAAATAACAATAACAAATATACATTTTAACTACCTAGTATCTGCGAAATAGCACATTTCAGAACACATACATGTTTTAGTACTACAGAGATGAGCTTAGTCTTGAGAAACACAAAAAGTCAATACTCTGACAAATTCTAGCATTGGAAAGTAAATAAAATAAAATATGTACTAAAATCATTTTGTTTAAAATGTTAATATTAAATATATTTTACTTTTACCATTAAGTATTTAAATTAGTAATACACGTCTTTGAAAAAATATTGAATTTTTGTGCTTTGGCATTTTAGATATTTACTGTTACCATTTTCTATATTTTAATTTAAATTTTCAATTTTGCATAAGAATTAAATTAACTGTTGTTACTTAAAATTAACACGATTTTTTTAAAAGTATCGAAGAAAATAACTTTTAAAGACGAACCAATAAATAAGAGAATGTTAATAAGTGATGGCTGTCGGATTTCTAAAATTTTTAATCTAAAAAATGAGATATGGGACGGACCCACACCACACACGATTAATAGAACCGTAAAGTTACCGATTTTTTAGCAATAGCTTTGTTCGCGGGTCCAATTCCGAACCGGTTCGGGACTATTCGCATGCGCAATATGAAAATCGTTCCGGTAACACAATTTTGAATTTTTAGTAACAGTTCAGCGTTCGCGGATAATATCGGATTGGTTCGTAACTGATTCAGAATCGGTCTCTTGTAGTCCCCGAATTTTTGATGGGATTAAAGTTCGGTTCTCTATTCATGCAATATCAACATTCTTATCACCTGTTTGTGTTTGTTGTGTTTGAGGTGAACCTTAAGAATTTGCCCTTCTTAGTTAAGCTTAATACTATTTTATTTAGATTGGAAGTATAAATCCTCCATACAAACCTGTTACTTAAAGTTCTTAATTTTCCTTGATTCTTAGTATAGTTTAATCTTGATTGTGGATTATAAAGCAGTAATATAGTTGTTTATAAATTAATATAAATAGTAAGTTCATTTAGGTATTTCAAATTAAGACCTATTTAAAATAATAATTAATTTAGTTTTGCGGAATTATCCATTATTTATGATAGAGTATTTAATTTCAACTAGATGTCAATGCCAACAGGAACAAAAACAAAATAAAAACATTTTAATAATGAAAACAAACTTGGTAAAAGCAATTAAACAGAGTGTTAAATGATGAATGGCGTCGGTATAAAATTAACTAAAAATAGACTATGGGTAGACAATCCCGACACGATTAATAGAACCGTAAAGTTACCGATTTTTTTAGCCAATAACTTTTTCCCTTCTATCCGATAGCAAATTGTGATTTTTGAAATGTTAAATGGAGTTACGTTACGTTATGGAGTGAAATTGTCATCTAAAAATTTAAACGCAAAATACATTATTATAAATAAAAATTTAAGTTTTAAAAATACGAAAATATAGTGAAATTTTAAAAAAGTGATTACACACGACCACGAGATACAAAGTGTGCAACTTGATCAAGAGGCATATTTTCATTGATATCATCCACACCTTGAATATCGTATTTAGCATCAATGCCGTCTTTATGGAGGTGCAATTAAACTTCTTCTAAAGCAATAGCCAACAAGCAATAATCGGTGAATCCCCAAGATCGGGATTTTATTATTCGTAATCGTAATAATATATGTACTTTTTTGGAAATTATTTTTCTAGTGTAAAATTTGTATTGCACAAAAGTATAAGAAATAAATAGAAATATTTTATTTGATGGTTTAAAACGCATTTTTGTTTTTTTTTTCGATATTTCCAAGATTTCCAATATTTCCGAGACACGTTCGGAAATTTCCAATATTTCCATTTCTATGGAAATAATTTTATTAACAACACTATTCTAAAGGCTTAAAAGTGTTAAAATTTGGCCGTCTTCGGTACGGATATTTTAATTAAAAATACGTGTCTTTTGCGTTAACAAAATTATTTACATTTTGAATGTAACATTCAAACATAGCTTTTTAAAATTTAAAAAAATATATATCTTTCTGAGATGTTAAGTTCTAGGTTAAACTCAGGTGACACGGTACTTTACTGGAATTTACGTAAAAATCTACAAAATACTGTAATTTAATGTTTTTCTCTATCTCTAATAACAACCAATATACAGGACCCTCGCAAAATCGACAAAAAATCAAAAGCGCTCTGAATCTCCAAAATGAATAGAGTAACGATTAAAATTTTAACACATTTTATTTTTTTTTAAATTCGTTTCGAGAATGTATAAACAGAATTGCTCTTTTATGGTTTTCTCAATATTCCGTAAATACAAGCAAGATGCGTCAGCATGTATGTAAAAATATATTACCTGCCGACATTGACGGCAAACTCCGAGGACAATATAAAATAGTTGGGAATCGTGAAAAACAAAATTATCACCACTCACAAAAATATCACTTCTCAAATCACAACCGTATTAAAAAACAGTTTACATTATAAACGAAAATCATAATAAATAAAATAGATAATTATTTATTTATCTGTCAACTGTATTAATATTAAATTCGGTACGGTACATAAATAATGATAATTCCTCAAAGATAAATAGTTATGACACTGATTAGGTACTTGACGTACCAGTGAATAACCGCGTCGCTACTCGTCATGCCACGCCATCCGAGATTTGTATCTCACCGATCCGTTCCGCTCGCGAGCATTACCAAAAACGGATTACCATTTCGCGGTTTCATCGAGAGTGCCTTGAGCTCGGCCGCTACACGCGTTTACAAAACAAAAGACGATAAAAACAAAAGCGAAACGAGGTGGCGCGGTCGCAGAATCAAAGCAGACTGAGAGCAAGAGAGAATTTACCAGTTTACGGTTTACGTGTGTGTCACGTTTGTTCTGAGACGTCCAGCATCGGCGGTTATTACCGCTGATTTTTTATTATTAACGTGGGCGAACGCGACGCGACGAATAACTAGTCTTTAAATGTTCGTTACGTCGGCTTTTCCGCGATTGTTGCCAAGTGAAATTTCCACAACAAATGAAAATCAGTTGTTCAGATCATCGTCTGAAAAAAACGTAGTTGTGCCCCATCATCCACAAAATTATTTTAAAATGTTGCTAAACAAAGTTGTAGAATACACAGGCCTTGTGTTCAGTGGTGAATTTACGATTTATGGGGCCCTACGCTACATATTTTTGGGGGCCCCTTGCCCTACCCCCTATTTTTTATTTTTATTATTTTTTTAATATATAACTAGGTACTAAGTTGTACTAACTACACAAAATCTAACAAATATTTTCGTTTTAGAATTTATTGATAAATTAAAGAAAATCAAAACAAAACACAATAAAAAATATTAAGTTAATACGAAAAATATATCTGAGATCAAAACCAAAACACTTTAACTCGTAATCAAATAACTTAAAGGCAACTTCAGATACATTCTACATAATAAGGTACAAAATCACATAAATAAAAAAACTAAGTAGTATCAAAAGTAAAAAAATGAAATACAAACATTTTAGACAAACAAAAGAGTAAAAACTCAAAAATACAAAAACAAAAATAACCAGTTTTGCTAATATTAAAGTAAGAGTTTTCAAAACTAAAAAAAAAATAAGGCACTAAAGGTACGACAGAAAAAAATTATAACAGCAAAAAAAACTGGGTAGTAAGGATATAAAATATAAACATATAGGAAACAAAGAAAAATCACCAAAACAAACACTTTTTTCTAATATCGTCAAATTCCCTTATCGTAATTTAAATTACCAGTAAAATCACTTTCAATTAAAAGTATTTCCAAAAATTGTAAATCTTTTTTCTGTCATAACAGTTCTATAATTATTTTTTATTAGGTTTGTTCCAACAAGTATCCGGTATCGTTTCAAAACCGTTTTTGAATTGTTTTTTTTGGTGCGCTTCGACGCATGCGCGGACCTAAAATAGTTTCGTGAAGGTACAAAAAGTACCAAACGTTGAATCGCTTTGGGGATCGTTTTCGGGACTGTCAAATCAAAACGTCAAATGTTTTAAATTTTTTGTTTTGAAAATAAAAACTACTTATTATTTTTGTGATCAAAGTTAGCAAATATCACTGATAATATCGTCACACATCTTTAAAGATAATTAAATTCAATGATGGGCTTAGGAGGTGTAAGAATTAATGCTTTTGAATGATTAAACAAGGAAGGAAATAGAAAAGGCTAAAGCACGATGCGCGCTAAATAACAGTAAACATATGAAGATGAAAGATGAAACATAAAACAAAATCAAAAATCCAGTACCAAGATGCTCAGTGCGCAAGTCAACCCAAACAGTTTTCAAATTAGGCCATGTATCGGAATTACCGTTCTGAAACCGAAACATAAACGGTCCCAAGTTATGTTGGAACGCACTTTAATCACTGCGCCTGAGCGTGATCGTTCGGTGACGGTTTTTCGACGTGTTGGAACAAACCTATTATCAGGGTTGTCAACTTAGGGGTTTTCCCCCCAAATTTAGGGGGAAAATAGTGGGATGGGATTTTTTAAGGGTGCTATATGTTAGGGGTATTTTTAGGGATTTTTATGACTTCAAATATTTATTTTTTTCAAATCTTAAATTAGGAAAAATAAAGATGTAAAGTATAGGCCCTGGAATAATCCAATCTATCTAGCCAATCATATTCATTTTTGTACAAACCGCCTTAGCGACATCTAGTCAGTAAGATATTTGTTACTTGAAGCTTTAGATAATGTATGAATAAAAGATATAAAAAAATGTTGCTGAATTAAATTATTTATTGATTGTTTTGAATTTATTATTTGTTTAATAATATTTTATTCTTTATTAATTATTTTTAATGTATTTTTTATGTAAAAATATTTAATTACTTATTTTATAAATAATGAAATTTTTTAGGGGGAATTCCTAGTAATTGTGGGGATTTTGGGGGTTTTTTGATTGGGGCTTTAGGGGGATAAATTTTTGAGAGTTGGCAACACTGCCTATTATTGTTAATTTGGAAGGAACGCTTCGCTTGGCAACTAATTACAGGTAGCGTTAAAAATACCTTTAGGGCGGTCTATAAATTGGGAAATACATCTATTATTTCCTTACTATCGATGATGTTTACCATTGTTGAGCAACTCGTATTTGTTTGAGGGTTAGATATTTTTAAATATTGTTTGAACTTATGAGTTCTTCTTTAAGATTTTCGTTGTAATATTCTATGAGTTTTTTTAAAGCTTTTCGCATTTATATTGTCTTTTGAAATGTCCCCTATATCAAATAAACATTTAAATTTAACTGTTATATCTTGATAGACAGAACTTCGGCCATGTAAGTCGTTTATCAAAAACTCCAACAGCCTGTTGATAATCTCAACTTCAAATTTTACTTTTCCAATAAACATAGGCATCTCAGTTTTCTTAATTGCCAGCAATTTTTCTTTTGGGTTTACTGGATTCAGCAATTTCTTAAAATTTATCTTCGCTTAATTCTTTAGCGTTTGCTTCTAATTTATCGGTTTTTGATTCAGTTTCTGATGTCTTGTAAAAATTGTTTCAAGTAATCCAATAAATGTATCCTTCTTGTATATCCAAACCAGGCGAATGCAATTTGGTAGAAACCTTATTAAAGCCCTCTAGAACTTGTGTCCAAATTAATGTTAACATAGCAAATTCCAATTTAATCATCTTTTTGTATAAGTTATTGGCTTAAAATAGTTATATGGTAGCACCCCCAGATAGAAGAAGGTTCTAGTATTTTATAAGGAGTAGTTAGATCCATCAAGTTAATGTTCCTGGAATCTTGTAAAGCATAAAGATGGATTATATGGACAGTAGTCAGTCATAATTAGTTATATTATAATAGTGATAGAGTTAAGATCAAAAAATTGTGTGACGTTTTAAAATAGTAAATAAAGTGTTTAAATTGTCCGACCCACGGACGGAAAGTAAGAAAATTATAACAATAATATAAAGAATTAATAAATGAACTGTTAAAATATACCAACAAACATTTAAATATATACTACAAAAGTGTGCATATTTTTTTAATGGCATTTATGTAGAACCAACTCTTACTTAGAAAAAGTTAGTAACAATTCTCAAAGGTAACTAATAATAACGTTTTTTTTTGTAATTTATGGACCACTTCAGCTATACCTATCAAAAAATTCGGTATAACATGACAATGAACAACCCGTCTTTGTGCTTCTTTGTATGCAAAGAAACGTATACCTGACATGTCGTAAAGTCTAGACGGCACTCGCATTTCGTTTGCAAATTTGAGCCTATTTAATGTTTTGCATACCGAATGCCTTTTGGCAAGGTTACCTGCACAAAACCCAAGACGATTCTTATGGAAATCAATTCGGAATACTTTCTGTGTAGTTGTTTTTACTCAAAATTCAACTGAGCGTTCCTTTTAAATATTTTTTTGGTAATTGTTCGGAAAATTACCTCCACTCCGATTTTCACTAAATTTGGTAAAAGGGGGTTTTTTTCGGCAATATTTTGTTTTCGAGATATTCATCATCAAACTGGAAAATCAAACTAACCTCATTTACACTATTCTTTCTTTTTTTGCACAGAATTCTTGATTTTTACACTAAATTGGCACACAATATTTTAAAAACACCTTTTAAAAACCTGCTTTTAAATTTATTTATACTTTTTTACATTCGCAACCTCTACTTAAACGCCGCAACCATGTATACACTAGGGAATTATTTAGCAAACACGGCCGCCCCGTTTGAAAGTAAAGCTTCGCAATTTAATGGTAAAAAGGTCTAAAACAAATATAAAAAATGGTTTTTGAAAGGTGTTTGTAAAATATTATGGGCAATTTAGTGTAAAAGTCATAAATTGTGTGTCCAAAAAATGGGGAATTAGTGAAAATGAGGTTAGTTTGGTTTTCAACTTTGATGGTGAATATCTCAAAAACGAAACGTTGCCAAAAAAGTGTTTTCAGATTCGTGATCAAAATCGAAGTGGAGGCAACTTTCTAGACAATTACCCTTTTTCCTCTAATTAAACAAGACACATCTTTTCTCTCAGTTGCAGGGCAATTAAAAAATAATTTACAAATTCCAAGTTTTTATAGCCGCAGAAGCTTTGAAAAACTGAGATTCCTGTTTTTAAAACATGTTTTTCTCACCTTCAATATGTCTTCTTTATATATGTATTCTAAATTAGAACCTGCTTGAAATATTGTTCTCGTATTTGGGGAATGACATCTCAAACAACTCTTGACATTTCTGAGACCATTAAAAGATTATTTCAGCTTATTAATGACACACAAAAAATGCTTCTTTTTACCCACCACCCAGAGCTGTAGTGGGCAGCATCCTCTTTTATAGGTATTTTTATGGTTTTGTGCTTCGAAGAACTGTCCAATATAATTCCTCTGCCTCTTTTATTTACTCTCTACTGAAAAACCCCTGAGCACTCCTTCATCCTCTGACGTATCTAGATTGTGGAATCTGCTGTCTGCCGAGATACTTTGATCCATTCAAAATCTTTAAGCCCTTTATTCATCAAATGCTTTCTATTTCTTTTAAGACATATATAGGTCTCGTGGACTTGCCATGTTTTCGGTTTTGGGTAGACCTTCTGCTTATCTAGTATTAAATTTTTGGTAATTCACCAATCATGTGTTTTTGACCTCTGACATGGACCTCTTGCAGGTCGTACTTAACCCTGGGGATCGATGTAGACTCCTTTGGAAATCATTGCCTTAAAACAACCATGATACGTTAGTACTTCTTAGGCTTTGAGCCTTCGTGGACTATCCGAAATATAAAAAAAACTTTTCCATCTCTTTTATGCACTGAGGCGTACAATACGTTTTCATAAGCTTTAAGCTGGCAAGGTCTTTAGTGAAACACAAGAAGCAAACGCATCATTATGCAGATTCAAAAGGGATTATATAAATTAGGAGCAAAAATTTTAAAGCTACGCAATTTATTATGCTTTTGGTTGTTGTGGTCCGGTTGTTGTGGTTATACTGCCTCTTTTTTTAATGTGCTTTTTGAACATGGGCATTTCCTAAATGACTCTTCTTTATTCGTTTTAAATTCTGGTTAACGTAAACACCCCAAGGATATATCGCTTTAATTTTGTAGCCTTATTGTTTTTTTACATGTTTATTTGTTTTTTAAAATAAATATTTGAAATAAGAATAAAACTGAAAAATAAAATTATATTTTATTTTAAAACGCCACTAATTTATAATAAATAGTTACACAAAAAAAGTGATCTGTACTTAATATGCGATATATGTATCCCAAAGTTTTATTATCCTGAATATCTGTAGTCAAAATCATTACAAAAACTTCGCAACCTTTCATAAATTCACGACCCAAAGCTGTAAATAAATCTGTACAGTTTTCATTTTTAAAGCAATTCTTAGGTCTTCGCGGATGCTTTCGAGCGAAAAAAGTTTATCACGATTCCGACGTGGAAAATCGCTGAAAATGGCCCTCCAAAACCCCAGTTTTCCGCGAATATCTGCCAAAATATACGAATTAGAGAACTTTGTTTGGACAAAAAATAAAGATTACCTCAAAATCCACAAAAATGATCCCTACCATTTTTTTTGCAACACCAATATTTTTTGCAAAAATCCATAACATTTAACACTAAACAGATGGGTAAAACAATTTATTGTATTAACAGCTTTGTCCCTTCATTTACTGGACTAAAAATCGACCGATTTACGCCAAATTTGGTATACGAGGGGATCGCTTATTACGAATTCGAAGTTGGATTTGCCAAATTCAAAATGGCTGATCCAACAGGACAGAAGGATTTTTAAAAATTATTTAATTTGATTTTTAAAAATCTGTCCGCCATATTAAATCCGCCATTTTACATTTTGCAAATCTGACTCCGAATTCGTGATCAGCGACCTCAAAATCATGTATACCGAATTTGAAGTTAATCGGAAGTGTTTTGGGTATCGGGTCTACCGTATTGGACCTGCCACCTTTAATTTCACAAATTTGATTTTTGGAAAATAGGATTTCTTACATTGATTTTAAAGTTAGACAAAAACGTCACGTAAGACATTAATTCTGGGAATGGATTTTTATTTTTCGTTTTTTTTTAAATGAATACATATTTAGAAATTAAAAATAAACTTTATGTATTTTTGCTTGTATTTTTTTAAAGATTTTTTGGATAATTTAGACCTGTTATTTGAGATTAAAAATTTTCTGTGTTGTGATATCTCAATTTGACAATGGATTCGTATTCGGGAGATAAGTAGTCCTGAATACATATATCCCATGTAAAATGCACTTTTCTTTTTTTTGTGTGGCTGTGTTATTAACGAAAAAATGCTAGTTTCACTATTTTACTGAACCACCAACAAACAAATTAGCAATAGAACACCATTAGTTCGAATCATCTTGTATATGTGTACATATGTTGCATTGCTTAACGATAACGGCAGTACAAAAACTAATGTATTTTTCAATGGCAAAAAAACAAATATTTGTGGCTTTCATCGCATTACAAAACATTTTTCTCGATACGTTTCAAAAAAAATTGATTTTATTTTTATTTTTAGAAATAACAAAATTATTATAATTTATATAGGAAATTTGCAATTTAAATTTAAAACCAGAAAAGGGTAATAAAAAGGCAGTGTGTAATTTCAGCACAATGGACAAACCTTTGAAACAGAGCAAAGTGCTGACAACACAAAAAAGTGGTGACGAAAACCCTTTAATGTCCTGTAGCTGTCTCCGATTACAACTTGTATATGGGGGGCGTCAATCATTTCGATAGATTGATAGATTGAATACAAAAGGGGATCTTTTTAATTTACATTCCTTAGTTCACCGCCTTCAAAATTTCGACCAAGGGAAGTTTGACGTAAGCAAGGTAAAGGTATGTTTTAATTTTGTATTACTTTATAAAATATTATTACCCTAATAATGTTTTTTTAAAATCTATTTAATTAATCTGTAGCGCAATGAAGCATAATATATAACGCGGTATATTTGGGAATAAACTAATTTTAAGTTAATTAACGATTTACCAAAGTTACTGTTACCAAACACAAAGTAGCCATGCTCTTAAGCAAAGAATACACAAGAAGTGAAGTAAAAAACCACCGGAAAGCAAATTTACCGTTGGTCAGGTGAACGACCACCTGTGTAAGGCCGTTGGTTGTTGATGGTGATGGTTGGATATATTTCTTTCATATTTCTGTGAGTTTTAGCAGTTATCTTGAAGAGCTTTTTACACTTAAATGGGGAACATAGATTAGTGCTTCGGTGATTTACTGACATATTTCGGAGGGATCAAGAGTACAAAAAGGAAGATCCCAAGGGAAGGTGGCAAAAGCGCGACCGTTCTAGTCAGATGAATTATACTGCCAGATGGTGTGTCACGGCATGCATTGTGATCTCAGAATGCGCAGAGTACAGTGCCAGTTCTCATTTGGTTCGCCGACCATTGTGACGACCCAAATAACCAACCAAATAAATACCATATTGAAAATTATTAAAATTTTGTTAATAACTTCTACGTAGGGATAATTTAGACAAATTCCAAAGCCCTTAGTTCTGTTCGATCATGGTTAGTTCTAGTTAGTTAAAGCGGCTTTTTATTTTCCCCAATCATATTTCAGAAGAGATAAATCACTAAAAGTAGAAACAGTAAACTTTTCCAAATAGTTTACGCAACAATTCTACCATGGCTTAATCAAACGTAAGGATAATTTAGGCAAATTCAAAATCCCCAAGTTCTGGTCGATTATGGTTAGTTCTGGTTAGTTAAAGAGACCTTTTTTGCCCCAATTATATTTCAGACTTTTGCATATTTTATGTGAAAAATAAATATTTTGATATTTAGTTATAAAACTAGTTTTAATTTATTTAACCATATTTTATGAACCATCAGACACAGGAACTTACCTCAGTTTTTGGTCGGGATCTCGGGAAACGGGATGTCAAAAACTGAATAATTAATTCTGTGTACGAAATAAGAATATTTGGGGGAAATTTTTTGAGTTTAAAAAACAAGAATAAATCATAGAATTCGAATCGACCGATAAATGGCTCTACAAAGAGTCTTAAGGATGTGAGCACCTTCACTAGACACTCAATGTGTATGCGTAGCAGAATTAAAATGGCTCGATTCAAAAGGTTAAAATTATCTATTTATTAAGACTAACAGTCCAAATTATTTTTATTATATTTTAGTAATCATACACCAACAATTTATTTTCTAGAATATAAGTCTATGTAACTTGTTTTGTACACTCGCGCTTCGTACACCTCAAGAATTTCCTCCAAACATTCTTATTTCGTACACAAAATTAATTATTCAGTTTTCGACATCTCCTTTTGTACACCAAAAACTGAGGTAGGTTTCTGTCTCTGATGGTTCATTAAATATGGTAAAATAAATTAAAACTAATTTTTAAGAAATGAAGAACTTTTATTTCGTGCAAATTTTTATTTAAAGAACTAAAATGAACTTTAAAAGAAAGATTTTAAAGAAAATTTTGTTGAATTTATTTTAACGGAAAATTTAAAAAAAAACCGTATTTTAGTGATTTTTAAATTATTTTAATTTTTAAAATTTTTATTTTGAAATTAAACATACAAATATCAAATCAACGTAAAAGTTGATGAATTTAGTAGACTTGTATGGAAAGAAAAAGCAAAAAAAAAAGTTGTCTTATTCGTCGTCAAGCAGGAGGGTTGTCGAATTTAACATTTCTCAAACAAAACAAATTTCAAAATTTTCATAGGTTTATTATAAATTTGTTTCTGTTTAGAAAATAAGAATTTCTCAGAGGTTAAATTAAAAGGGGTTACAAAATAAAATAATTTTCAATCTGATTATTTAACGCGCCCCGTTTTTCATAAATATTTTCACATTTGTCATAATTTACTACAAATTACGATTTCTTAATTATATTAAAGTTATAACAAATAATTTACTTAAAATTTTTTTTGATTCCATTTCTTAACAGTAGGTTTTTAAACAAATAATTTTACAAAACTTAACAAACCACAAACTCGAAACAACCTGGAGTAGACTTTTCTGAACGCTTATTAAAATGATTGTCTATCCTTTTTTTTATCACGTAATGTACCAACTGTTTCCGAATCTAACATAATCACATGTCCGTTTTCCACAAAATGGTATATTTTTAAATTTTTTTAAATTTCACCCTTTAATAAAAATGTAACAAATATTAATGTTGTTTGATTTTTATTTTAAATTTGTGTAATAATGTGATATTTTATTGAAGCCCTTCTTAAATGTTTTGTTGGCTCAAATTTGCTGCGGCTCCCTTGACGACGAGTAAGTTTTGAACTTTTTTTTTTTTTGCTTTTTTTTTTTTTTGCTTTTTCTTTTCCATACCAAGTCTACTAAATTCATAATTTCACATTGATTTACTATATTTAATGTTTAATTTCACAAAAATAAATTTTTAAAATATAAAAAATTTAAAAATCCCAAAAATACAGTTTTTTTGAAAAATTTTTATTAAAATATTCCAACAAAACTTTTCAATTTTTTTTAAAGTTCATTTCTTGCTTGTAGATAGCACTGATGATTTTTACGAAAGCGCCTGCTAGGATTTTAATAAAATTTTGAAATACAAAGTCTCTTCATTTCCTAAATTCTTACGTGCAACAAAGCCACAAACCAAGTTTCTTTACATAAGATAAGAAATATAAAATAGTTATTTGGATCCCTAGTAATAATTAAAATAATCAATTATCATATTCTTTTGTTTTTTCCAAACGGAAAAGTTTATGTTCCACTTTTAGTGATTTATTAGTTTTGGAAAAAAGAGGAAAATAAAAAGCCCCAAACCCAACCATAACATCCATGAACGAACCAAACTAGGGCTTTTAAATTTGTTTAAAACCCTAAGTTTGATTAACCATGGAACAACCGACCTTAACGGAAAAGTTTACTGTTTCTACTTTAAGTGATTTATCACGTCTGAAATATAATGGAAGAAAATAAAAAGCCGCTTTAACTAACCAGAATTAACCATGACCGACCAGAATTAAGGGCTTTTGAATTTGCCTAAATTATCCCTACATAGAAGTTATTAACAAAATGTCAATAATTTTCAATATGGTATTTATTTGGGTTGTCACAATGGTCGGTGTACAAAACACGAATATTTCAGGTAAGTTTTTAAAGTGTACGAAACGCGAGTGTACGAAACTAGAAAATACATTCTAAAAGGTGATGTGAAATTAGGGTTGCCAGATGATAATTTGATAAAGGAGGGCTGATGAGTCTAAAAGGGAGGACTCTCTTTAAAACGGGAGGACCTTCACAGTTAAACCATAATTTTTTAAAATATAATTTACTTTATTCTAATCCTATTTGGCTGAGCTGCCAATTTTTGCAAAAGTATTTTGGTTTTTTAACAAATAATTAGAAAAACTAACCAGAACTACCCAGAACATTCAGATATAAAAATCTACATATGACATGTTTTTGAAGTTGTATTGAACAAGAATCAAAGATTTTACTGACTTCACCTCTACATTTCTCTCTTTGCTCCACTGAGTATTAATCAGCGAAAACACCCTTTCCACATTCCCGTTATGTCCGCTTATACAAAAATAAAATTTGCAGATCTTAAGAAGTTCTGAGAAACATTCCATGTTTTTAGCAATTTTAAAGTAGATTGTCCACTGTTCATGCAACTTCAAATAATAATATTTGTCATCAGGATCACCATTTGATTTCGATTTTACAAATGAAATTAGTTACAAAACTGATCATGTAGTTTAACATCGTCAATCTCTACATCTCTGGCGCTCAAGAGCTCAATGCATGGAACTAAATCGTTATATTTTAGACTTTCGTTCTCTTTTAGCAACGTCATTCACTCTCTTTTCAAGAAGTATATCAAAAGGAGGACATACGATGGGTAAGGGAAGATGGGAGAACAAAATATGGAAAATGAGGACATGTCCTCCTTTTGGATACCATCGGGCAACCCTATGTGAAATGCAATATCTGCATATTTCGGTACTTGGACATCGTTGACGAAACAGGGAAAAAAATGAGTTAAACGTCCAAAAACCCAGCACCCACGGTACCTAGTGCCTAGGCTTTGTATAAACAAACTTTTGGGGCAGGTATAAAAAAGTTAAAAAATCCTTTTTTCGATCCATTCTTGTAAAATTAAAAAAAAAACATTGCCCAGCCCAGAAAGTCAACATTTTTCAGACTCAATAGAGCCAGTAAACATTTTCCGTATCGGTACTGTAATGAGCTATTTTACAGTACTTTATAAAAATAAAAAAAAAACATTATTAAAAATTAAAATAATTACATTAATAAACAATTAATTGAACGATGACAGGCAATTTCATTGACCCAAGTATTCATTGTTGTATGGCAAAAAAACCATTAGTAGAAATTACCTTACTTCCTGACGACTATACGAATGTAGAAACTATCTTAAAACCTCGCCCATTGTGCCATTAGTACCTGCATAATAATATCATTAAATTTCTAATAACAAAAAAAAAGTTTCCCCGGTACATGCATCCAACATCGTACGTTGTTGGTGAAACCTACTTAAATAGACGTATAGACATATAATTTAGTGACTCCATTCGGATTATTAAGGTTCATTTTCATAATAATTCCTGTATACTTAAGTGAACCATTGTTGAGGTACTGTGGCCGGAGTTCTTTTATTTAAATAAATTATAAAGTACTTATGGGTCGCTAATTGCTTCTCGTATTATTTGAAACTATAGAAACGCTTTTCAGTTGCTCGGGCTCGCCTCTATGTGTCTAATAGCATAATGGATGCTTGACTATTGTACTTGAAAACACTTAAGGCGGAGGTAAGAGCAGATACAAATCTTTTACGTGAAAGAGAGAGCACCACAAATTACATGGTAAACCCAAAAACACCTTTTTTTATTAGAATTATTAAAATGAGCAAACCAAAATTATTTAGGCTACAACAAATAATAGTAGGAGAGCTGGTGAACAATTTTAAGTAGGTTCTTAAGGTACAGTGACGGAAATAAAATTTCGTAGACTTAGGTTAACATTTTATGTCAATTTTGAATATTTTGGTAAACTTGGCTTTTTACCTTTTTCTCACCTTAATTAATATTCAATAAAATACATGACTCCAAAATAAATATATAGTTTATTTTATTCAAATATTGAAGAAAAAACACTGGCTTAATATTTTAAAGCGGCACCATTTTTTTCCACTAATAAGTTTAAACGTGTGGGCATTGATGCGATCAGCATTTGTGCATGCTGAACATTGTAATTATTCCAGGTTTCTTCAATTTTATTCCACAAATCATCACTGTTTTGTGGATGGAAATCTTTGTTCTTGTTAATTTCCTTTACGATATATTCCCAAACGTTTTCGATTGGATTGATATCAGGGCTTCTTGAGGGCCAAGGTAACAATGAAATAATATTTTCCAGTAGCCAGTCCGAAACTCTCCTTGCTGTATGGACGGGGCAGTTGTCATGCTGGTATATAAAATTTTCTTGTTCAAATATATTGTTTACCGATGGCAACATAACATTTTGGAGTATGTGTATATAAGCTTGACTATTAAATCTTCTCGAATACGGTGGCATATGCCTAGCCCTCTGAAAGACATATACCCCCATACATTAACAGAAAATCTTCCACTTGTTTTAACATGTTGGGTATATCTTTCTTCGTACCGTGTATTTTGCGGCCTATACACTCTAATCTGCCCGCTATAATAAGATTGAAAAATCTTCTCATCGGTAAATACTACCCTTTCCCAAAAATCCATACCTTGCGGTAAATATTCCAGTGCAAACCCCATTCTTTGCTCTTTATTCATATCGGTCAAAAATTTTAGCAGCTACACTGCTTCTCAATTCCGAAGTTTTCCTAATACGATTTCTTGCCGTTCTTACTGTCCCAGGAAAATTAGTTTGGTTGTGTGCTTCTACAGCTGTCTGAAATGGATTGTTTCGCAAAAAATCTATCAGATCATTATCTTGATTTTCGTTTGAAATTTTTCTTCTACCACTTCCAGCCCTTCTCCAATGATCCTGTATTTTCCCATTTAGTTCTGAGGCTTTGAATAGTGCTTCTTGGTTTCCCAACTTGCTGAGCTATTCTTCCCAGAGAAACACCTTCTTCGAATAGAGTAATTACTCTCGCCTTCTCTAGTTCATTCATTTTCCAAAATTAAAAAAGTAAAATAATATAATTTTGAAATGTGTGACAGATAACAATTTGTCAAGTAAGGTATATTTCCAGGTGATCCAGGTACGCAAAAGCCAACATCACACTGGAAAAAATTAGGTGTACGAGATTTTAATTCCGTCACTGTACTTTGAAAATTTGTGTAATTATCTTAGAAGGATCCCTAAACTTAAAAATCGGCCCTCACAAAGCCTTGAATTAAAAAATTCAAGGGTTGGTAGGGGGCCGCTACCCTTTAGACTTTGACTTTTATATTTAGGTGGTTCTTCAAGGACAATAAAATTAAAGACATTTTTAAAGTGTCTCAAGAACCTACTTAAAATTGTTCACCAGCTCTCGGACTAGTAAGAGAGCTGGTGAACAATTTTGAGTAGGTTCTTGAGACACTTTAAAAATTTGTGTAATTGCCCTTAAAGAACCCCTAAACATAAACGTTAAGATCTGGCTGAAGGGTAGCGACCCCTACTAACTCTAAACCAAAAAAAAATTCAAGGGTTGGTAGGGGGCTGCTAGCCTTCAGCCAGACCTTGACTTTTATGTTATATAGCTTATATCTAAAACAAATTTTTGTAAGGTAACCATTTAACATATTTACTTGTGCACAGCATAACTAACAGGCAGCACGATCTCTCCCTGGCGGCGCTTTTGATATTTTTAAGCACAAAACACGAAAGAAACGATTACAGTTCAGAAAAAGGAGACAGATCATATCTCAGCAAAACGTTGGCTAAACCTCCACAAGAAAAATGACCGTACTTTCCCGCCAATTCATGAAAGCGTGCTGGTTCCTGTTAGTTATGCTGTGATACCAGTATGACACCGGTAACCACAACCGTATGTTGTGGTTACCCAGAAAAAATTTGGTACTAGTGTTATCGAAATAAATAACGCTTTTTAGTAAGTTATTTTGCAGTAAATAAGTTAGCGACTTTCAGGTAAGAGACAAAAGTTATCCTAAATAGATTTGCTCGTAAGTGAAGGGAATGACCTAAAGCGCTATTTACGGGCCATCATCAACAATATTTAAAAATTCCGTTTAACAACAGAAGCAATGAAAATTTTTATCTTCAAGGATTAAGGGTCTACGACCCTAGGATAGGAGTACGTACTCGAAAGGATAAACATTGCAGCAAAGTACATAGTAGGAGAGTTGGTGAACAATTTTGAGTAGGTTCTTTAAAAATTTGTGTAACTACCCCCAGAGCGGTCAAAGTACTCTTAAATAGTACTTCAAGTATAAGTACCAAGTTTTTGATTTTTTAAAAATTACTTCAAGTACAAGTACCAAGTATTTATTAAAATGTACTTGCATTTTCAAGTAAATTGAAAAATACTTGAAGTAAACCAAAGTACTTGAAGTAAAACAAAGTACTTGAAGTAAAACAAAGTACCTACTTGAAGTAAAACAAAGTAGTACTTGAAGTACACCAGAGTACTTGGAGTAAACCAAAGCACTTGAAGTACATAAAAGTACTTGAAGTAATTAAAAGTACTTCAAGTAAAACAAATTATACTTGAGTAGTATTTTTTGTAAGGAAGTTAGAGGGTTTATTCCTCAAAACGAGGTTTTCCAACAACTCCTAAAAGCTTTAAGGACTGAGCGCTACGTCATTGGAAGGTAGGCCAGTCGGTAAAAACTATAGTTAGGAAAACAAGTAGGGTTGCTAAGTGTCCCGTTTTAAGTCGGGATCTTATGCATTCGATGTCCGGAATAATGTAAAATTTCGTATGTAAATTTATGACAACAGGCCTACAATGCCGTACTCGGGTGAGCGCTTGGGCCTAAAACTATTATAGGAAATATTGGTTTTCCCCAAAATGGTTTTTTTCCCTTTGGTTGCCAACGGGTTGGCGTTGGCACCCGTTGGCATCCGATACATCTCTCAAAAGCGAGTGTTTTCATATGGGTGCCTACAGCAGATTGGCACCCAAAACCTACTCTTGGGAAATATTTTAATTTCCCATCAACGCAAAATCAAGTAGAACAACCTAACTTCAATATTAGTGGAAAGTTTGTTTAAGTTGCCTATTAAAATAAAGGGGGTTTCGTTCAAATGAACGTAATAAGTTATAATATTCACAAAATGTTTGCATATTATTATATCTTTTGCTTTTTTATAATTATAAAATATTTTTTAATTCAGGAATAATAGAAGTAATATAAATAAGGTTTCAAAGTAAAAAGATAAAAAATTATAATATTTAAATAAAAAAAATAATTATTTTTTTACTTCTACTATTAGGTATCTTTCTTTTTTGTTTTCACCAGACCAGAACACTTATAATTTTTACGTTGACACAAGACCGATTTAAAGAACAAAAAGTCTAATTCTCAGTAATAGTTACACTTGTTTTGCTGTTGGATCCAATTCAAATGAGCGCTGTAATGCAATACAATAGAAACAACAGCGGTTCGCGTATTTCTTGTTTTAACTTGTTTGTACGATTATCAAGGCGTGTAAATTCGAGTACTTGGTTGATTTTTACTTCAAGTACTTTTTATTTACTTAGTACTTTCTTTACTAAAGTACTTTTTCTTAAGTACTTTTACTTCAAGTACATCGTAATATCAAGTACTTAAATAAATACTTCAAGTAATTTACTTGGTCAAATTAAGTAAAAATCCAAGTATCTTCATAAAAACTAATCAAGTACAAGTACAAGTACCTCCTAATAAAAAGTACTTGAAATTTTACTTGAAGTACTTCTAGTTTCGACAGCTCGGACTGCCCCCTAGCAATCCTTGATTTTTATTTCAAAGGTTGGTAGGGGACCGCTACTATTTAGCCAGACCTTAACTTTTGTGTTTATAAGTCCTTCAAAGATAATTACACAAATTTTCAAAGTGGGTTAAGAACCTACTTAAAATTGTTCACCAGCTCTCGGACTATGTTCAAGACAACAACTACTTGCGGTTATAAAAAAATACAAAACCCTTAAGTTAAACATCCTGGCTCCACCCTAAAGGTAAAAATATTTACTAATTTATTATTTTTGTGTATTAACACACTAATTATAAACCCCTACATAGTTTTATTAATTTTTGGAAAAAAAAGAAAAACTGAAAAAATGGTAAATTTGGCTGACCTATATACAAAGTGTAAGGTATCATTGGGGTAATTTAATTTGCAGTCAACTGGTTAAATAATATATAGGGTGTTCTATTAGAAAAAAAGTTAAAATTGTATAATAACCCAAAAAGCTTAGCTGGTAATACGCCACTAGAATCTACGTAAAAATCTACAAAATATTGCTATTTAAAGTTTTTCTCTATCTAATCTAATAATAAACCAATATACAAGATTCTCGTAAAATCGGCAAAAATTATTAAAAAACATCCTGTATCTCCAAAATAAATCGAGTTAGCCCTGAAATTTTAACACATTTAAATTTGTTTTAAAAATCCGTCCTAAAATGTACTAACAAAATTGCTATATCTCTTACGGTTTTTTCAAAACCTTGTAAATACAACAAAAATGAGCCACCCTGTACCCTGTACACGCCCCAAAATAAATAAGTGATTTTTGACTAACTGTGTAAATAATGGTAATTCTTTAGAATCGCGGCCCCACCATTTTTGGCAGTAAAAAATTGAAAAATAGAGATATTGACATGTTTTTTTAAATTTTGTTTTATTTTACGGCGCATTTACAAATCTTTAGAGAAAAATCCAAAACAATTTTGGTGGTAATTTTATTTTAAGATATAAAATGTGTATTTTCCACGTTTTTTGTTATTAAAATGCATCCATTTGGGTTTAGCAATTTCTAGTGATTTTTTTCATATTCTACGTGTAAAGACAAATAATTTATTTTTTTTTAATATAAATTTGTGGATTTCTCAAAAAAAATTGCCATTTTTTTTTTTTTTTGATTAACTTTAAGAATAAAATATTTGACAACTCAGAAGAAAATAATATATAAATGTTGCAAATTTTTAAAAAATTATAAAATATCGAAAAATGAATATTTTCATTCTTTTTTTAATTGTTTTATTTTCAATAAACATTAAGAAAAAAAAGTCGTTAAGGAAAAAAATATAATAATTTGAAGCAAAAGAAAAAAAATGAAATTTTAAGCCTTTTAAATTGAATTTACTCGAAAAAAATCAAATTATTGAATATTTATTCAGTTATATTCTACAATGCCCCAAAAAGTAGAATATTTTTTTAAAAAATTTGTCGATAACTCAATTTTTTATGGCCAAAAATAGGTGCAGCCGCGATTCTTAACAAAATTTTTAATAACCTTAATCGAAATGCCTAAGTAAAACGATGCGATATAAATTTAACAATAACATATGCTTATTAAACAACGTTTTCCATATTTAACCATCATCATCGGGGTTTTAACTGTCTAGCGCTATACGTATAAGGAATAATTTGCCAACCGCCATATTTTCCTGGTTCGAGCCCCTACATAGCCTTTTTATTTAATTATTTAACAATAACAAATGCTTTATAATACAACGTTTCCATATTTAACCAACATCATCATCGGGGTGTACCTACCTAACGCTATCTATTATATACTGGTACAAATACAGAATAATTCGTTAACCGTACACCGGAGCGTTGATTAATACATGAATTTGACAGGTGACACTTGCGTAATATCTTAAAATATAGTTAGACTAAGATTCCTAAATAAATTATGCAACCAGCAAAACACCAATGACGTTCGCAGCGTCTGTAACTTAAATGATAAGCACCTTAAAAAGATAGTTGCTATGTATATGCTAAGGAATAAATTCAGGTTTTTGTTTTATAAACTATGAACTAATAGTGCTATTTGGGATATTTGTTTACTTCTTAGATATTATCTTTTTAAATTTTTATAAAGATCACATTTAATCAAGTGAATATCGGATTTCAAGGTAATTTATTGAAGGTTCAGCGGCTAAAAAGCTTAGTTAGCAAGCTAAATATTAAATTTTATTATTTTTAATGTATTCCCAAAAACGACAAAAAGTTATGATAAAATTATAATACATAATAAATACAATGATACAATGTATGCAAATGGCTCCCGGTATCTATGTGAATATTTTAAACTACTATTGCATAAAAAATAAGTAAATAAATGTGCATTTAGTACATCCCATATGCATATTTTAAATTATTAAAAAATCTACAACAACCACAAATGATATATACGAATACAACAGATTTTAAAACCTGTTTTTTTAATTACCAACAATTCCAAACCACAAACGTGTGCATTCTTAAATAGTATACATAAGTATATCCTTAACATAATACATTAAGTTATCATAAATATAATGTATTCTTTTAGTCGTAACAAGATAATATTTTTTTTCGGTTTGTTAAACAACACAAAGTTTGTTTAAAAACATTTCGGCTCGTTATGGCTAGCGGGAAAAAGTGCAACGACCACACTAACCACACTGCGTTTCGGTCAACGTTTTCGATTAATGACGATCGAAGTCCATTATTTTGTTACGTTCCTCGTGTAAAAATAATTAATTATAATTACAATTATTGACAAGGTGTGGCAGAATCTGCACAAACCTTTGCAAAAAAATATGAATATAACAGTTACCTTTAGTACGGAATCAGAATTAGAGGCGACCTTCAGCCATTTGCTAACCGGATGAAAACTATTTTTCTTCAAATATCAGTAAAGCAGTCATTACTCAACTGTGTAGGAGCCGTCAAAATTTTGGAGGAAAAATAAAAGCATCGGACGTCCCCCCCAAGACTCAACCCAAATCATTATATTAATATTTTTGGGGTTTATTTTATATTTGGACCACTTTACACCTTTCAAAAATACTGCGTGTAATCAAAGATAATACTACTACGAATAGATGGTTCATTTAAATGGGGCGTTTTGAATCAGTTCGGAGATATCAATGCTTCCGTAAATGCGAATAAAATTAAGTCGGTAACCCCTGCCCCAGCGAATCGAGGTACGAAACCATGTGCGACATTGTCAATGTCTGTCGCTTGTACCTTATTCGGAACACGAAGTAGCGAAAGCGGGCGGCTAAACGAATTGTGTATTTTCTAGTCGCGTTTCATCACGCCAATAGTAAAGGCCTGCCGGCAACACTGTTTAACTTTCGTTCAAGAATAGCGCGAAAATCTCTCGATGGACATCGGCTCGCGTTAGCCAAAGTCCATTAGGGGTATCAAAAATATAGCATTGAATGGTTCATCTTATCCGTAGTAGTATTATCTTTGGTGTAATTCAGGAGAGCATATATCATCAGAAAAATTCCCGTAAAAATTGAAAGCATCGAACGCTCCCCAAGACTGACAAAAAAATATTATACCGATATTTTTTAAGTTTTTTTATGACCCTCCCCTACATAACGAACGCCCCTGGAAATCGTTTTTGTTTAAATAAATTTAAAATACTAGGCGGCATTTAATATTTTTTTAATATGATAGTTACTAGATAAGTCTTCTTAAAATGAACCCATTAAATCATATTTGGCTTATTTAGTTTGCCAGGGACGGACTAGCTCTGGCACAATAATAGCAATTTTTTTAACATCCTGTGTGATAAAGGCTTAGCAATATTATTTTTAGATAACTTTAAACTTAAACTAAAAAAAGGTACTCCTGATTGACATCGATAAAATCAACAAATCAATTTTTGGGTCCATCTTAAGAAGAAAACTTCATATGGACGTATGTCCTAAACGTCTTAACTTTTGAGATGCAGGGTGGTAAAATTTTCAGAAATAAATCATTTATTATTAATATCTGTAATACCACTTTAGATATTTTAATGAAATTTAGCATAAATGTACTATGTATCAAAAAGCATTTTTTAGTGTACACATTTTTTTTTAATTTCCACCAGTAGCGTTCGTACAGAATTTCACCTGCCTATTTTGGCAAATAAAAAAAATGTGGTACACTAAAAAATGCTTCTTGATACATAGTACATGTATGCCAAATTTTATTAAAATATCTAAAGTGGTATTACAGATATTAATAATAAATGATTTATTTTTAAAAACTTTACCACCCTGTATCTCAAAAGTTAAAAGGAAGTTTTCTTCTTAAAATGGACCCAAAAATTGCCTCCTTAAATACTGACGTATAATTAGAAAACACTCTGTATAATGTAAAAAAAAATTACCAAACATAATATTTTATTTCTCGTTCAGTTGATTTTATCGATGTCAATCAAGAATACCTTTTTTTTAGTTTGAGTTTAAAGCGTTTCTAAAAATATATTGTTGAGCCTTTATTATACAGGGTGTTAAAAAAATTGCTTTCTTGTGTCAGAGCTAGTCCGTCCCTGGCAAACTAAATAAGCCAAATATGATTTAATGGGTTTATTTTAAGAAGACTTATCTAGTAACCATCATATTAAAAAAAAAATCGCCTAGTATTTTAAAATTATATCACATATCATCACTAAAGATGACAAAATCTAGCCAGTAAAGTTGCAATATTACCTAAGCGTCCTGGGCGTATAAAAAAAACATAAAATATTTTTTGGTCGCAATAACATTGACCTTATTAGGTGTGACTTTTAAATATACAGGATGTGTCGTAAAAAGTTTTGAAATTTTTTTTGGAACTCCGAAATGTGGATTTGCGGGGGTAGAAAACCATTAACCCCAAATCTTAACATGTATTTAAGAAAAATAAAATATGGTTAATTTTTAAGTGAAACTTTGTTACTTAAAATTTTGCACTAACCACAACTAACTACAGAAAAGAAAAATGGGAAATTGAGCATTTATGTAGAATTTAAAGCTTTAAAAATACTCGTAAAAAAACTTGGGTTTTGATTTTAAAATATCATCTAAACGCTATATCTCAAATTTGGGACATATTGTATTAATATTTCTTTGATAGAAAAAAGCATGACTAAAGGTACTAATCAAGGAGTACTAGCATTTTTCTAAAAAATAACGTTTTTTTATTTATTGAATTTATTTCAAGTTCAAGACTCACACTGTATAGATAGAATTATAATAAAGGAAAATTACAGATAATAATTCAATGAACTAAAAAAAGATGTTGGTTTAACATGGTTTTGAAAAGTGTTAATATACAATAAAAAATATTAAATTTGAAGACTTTTTAGGTTCTATAAATAATAAATTGCTTTCTTCTTAAGAAAGAAAACGTATAATTATAGATATCAGTTTTTTGTCAATAAAAGCTAGTTTATATTTGTAGCCTTTCACCGAAATGACACGTACCTACAAAAAACGAAATTTTTACTTTACAGGAGAAAAAGTTAATAAAGTGCCACTAAACTGATTCATCAAGTTCGCCGTATAAAGAGCAAAAACCCGAATTATGCATTCCTGCTACACGGGCCCATTAAAATTCTTCTCGAAGAACAATAGTGAGACCATTCCGCAGGCCAGATACAGTTCGTTTTTATTGTCACGACCCAGCAAGGTCATTTGATGGTTAAGCGCCAAGACGATAAATGGCGCCTTTCAGCCCCACGTAATGGATTTAATTCCATAATGGTTCTTCATTTAAAGAAAATGTGAGCGATGGTTTGTGAGATAAGTTGAAAAAACATGTTTTTTTACTACTGAAGATTTTTTTCTATCTTATGTACTAACTTATTTCTTTCACGCTGTAACCTTTTCTTTGAATTCTAACCAATGATTTTTGATACAGATTGATTGGTGTTCTTTCCAGTTATTAAAACTAATATGTGGTATGCATAAACGTAGTACATAATAATGCCTCAAGTATACATACAATGTATAGGTCGCACCCGCTTGGCGTAGTTGTCCATTTCGTGAACTGGATTTCGTGAAGTGAAACCAGATAGTGTAATAATATTTTATTATTATTATACTTACCTAAAAATACTACATTTTCAACTGTGTATAAAATACAGTAAATATGACATTTTCAGAACAGCGCACGGAATTTTTTTCCCGATCCCTCTTTCCGTGCGCTTATACAAAAATCCATCCATGGAAACTGTTCATAACAACGATTTATTTATTAATGACATATTTTATTTTCTGTCAGTGAAACTTATGTTATTTTTAAAAAATGAATTCAGATTTGGAAGAAAATCCGGATATTCCCGATAATATATTACAACAAGCGGCAGAAGTGAGTGCAGATTTATTACCAGTGAAATCCAGGTTGAGATATGAACATAAATATCACATTTTTACCGAATGGCGAACTCAAAAAAGAATCAAAATTGTGAGTGACGATATTCTTAGTTTATTTTTCTGAAAAAGCCAAATCTATGAAGTCATCCACCTTATGGAGTCGATTCTCCATGTTAAAGAGTTGTTTGGCAATAAAAGAAAATACTCACAACCAATATCCAAAAACTATCGCTTTTTTAAAACGACAAGCTGTAGGATATGTACCAAAGAAATCCAAGGTTCTAACATCAGAACAAGTAACCAAATTTTTATGTGAAGCTTCAGATGGACAATATCTACTAGTAAAAGTAATTTTAGTGTTTGGCATCTTCGGCGGCATGCCGCAGAGATGATTTAATACGTTTGAGTTTAGACGATGTGGAAGATAATGGGCGTTTCCTTGTCGTGTTCTTACGAGATGAAACAACTCACAGGTCAAAAAGTTTTACTATTACCAATTAAAATTGCAAATTCAATCCCTGTACACTTTACCGTAAATACGCAGATCTCCGCCCTAAAAATATGGAGAGTAGATTATTTGTTACATACCGAAACCAAAGATGTTAGGCTCAACATGTTGGGTGCCATACTATCAGTGGTATTCCAAAACTTGTTTCAAAATACTTAAAACTAAAAAATCACGAAGAATATACCGGACAGGGGCTAAGGCGTTCTTAGGCTACCATGTTGGTGGCGGCGGTGATTTGCTCACTTTGAAAAGACAAACGAACAAATCAGGTATCTCTTTTGAGTTTTTTTTTCTAAGAAAGAGAAACCAAAGCCCAATGAACTTTTGTCAAAAGACAATGTGGACGTTCGTAACTTTTATTGCCTCTGCTCTTGGACGTCTTGATTTGTAATGGTCAACTCCAGAGTGGGAAAATGGTTGTGATGGTGTAACTCGTGCTGTCGGGAGTTGTCCCATTAATTGCTCGGCTGTCTGGGCCTTGAATCGAATACACTCTATGCATTTTCCAATTTTAGTTTTGACTGTTCTTTTTCCATTGACGATCCAGTACATTTGCCGAATGTATGCTAATGTTAGCTGGTTTCCACTGTGTAGGGTTTTCCAATGAGCATCATTAATAACCAATTTGCTAAGGTGACTATGAGAATGCAAAATCGCAGGGTGTTTGGAGTTAAATGACAGATGCGATTTCTGCAGTCTTCCCCCGACACGAAGAATCCCATCAGCATCTAGAAATGGATTAAGATTGAGTATCTTACTAGCCTTAGCAACTTGCTTTTTCTCTAGTAGAGCATCAATTTCCTCTTTGGGGACACCTCCCTTGTCAAAGCTATAGCTACGTTCGTGATGTATATAGAAGATACCTCGCTTTAGAAGTATCTACTCCATTATTTCATGGATTTCCTAAAAATCGGTCATCTAGTAGTATTTACTTCAGTTTAAGCGAAGTTGGTGTTTGAGGAACTTCGGGGAGCGCAAATTACGAATTTAACTTCGAAAAAATAGCGGCTTTTATGAATGTGGCCCCTAAAAAAGTGTATAATCAGAGACAAAGGTACAAAGATGATGTATATCGTGAATTATTCAGGTATTTATTATAAATTGTGCCGTTGAATATATATATATATATATATATATATATATATATATATATATATATATATATATATATATATATATATATATATATATATATATATATATATATATATATATATATATACATCCCGCTATCAATTCTGCCTCCCACCATTGCCGATTTACATTTAATCCTGCCTCCGACGTAAACCTGACTCCGTATATGGAGGCAAGATTGCAAACACGTGTAAACGTCATTTTACTTTACCTACAACCGAAATATCAAAAAATTGAATGGAGTCAAAATAGGCGATATATATACTTATCGCGTATATAATAGTTCCGCACATTTCATACCGTGGCGCTCTAATCATATACATCTAAGGATGTGGCCGTATATAAAAATATATATCCCATCGCGTATCCTGCCTCCACACATTTGGCAACATTGACATTTAATTAGTTTTGTAAAAGATCGAAATACCGCGTGTTATACGTTTTTAGTATCTCGCTGGACTTCATTGATAATAACATTACATTACATATCTCTTCACACTACAGGAATACACAGAAAATCTTACAGACTTTCGGATGACATCTATCAGACTGCTAAAATTTTCAAATTGTTACTTTTAATGAAAAAAGGGTCGTCCGCCGAATTTAAAAGCAAATCCTTAGATAAAATAGAAACTAATTTAAATAAAAATTGATGTAAATGGAAGAGAATAATAAAGACATATCAGTAAATAACATTTATGAGGAGGAAGAAAATGCTGAGGAGGTCCTTGACATGCCTTCTAATTGTAAGATAAACGAAAATACTGACGAGAAGTTTAAAAAAATAAATATGCGTAATTAGAAGAAAGTAATAAAAAAACTCCATGGACAGACAGGAAAAAATTTCAAATCACATTTCAGGGAGAAAAGACCACCAAAGCGTGACGAATGCGAGAAACTTATTTCAATGAATCAGAATATTCTACCAAATAAAAACTGGCTTAAAATTAAAGTGTTTGTGCAAAATGTCTATCAAGAAAAATATAAAGAGATAAAAGAGCTTTTTCTGTTTTATGTTTTTTTTTAATTTTTATGTTACCTAACATTAACTGGTAATAATAGTTATTAGTAACTAATTATTATTAATTACTTTTTATTATTAGGTGACCTACAATAAATATTTTTCTTTTCCTTTTTTTGTATTCTTCATTTCGTTTTAAAATAAAGGCAGCCTACTTTATACCTGCGTCTGTTTTCTATACTATTTATTTAATATTATAGTCTTGTCTAAGTATTTCCAAACCAAATGTTCAGAAAAATACCCTAAAATTGACATTTTTGAGTTCTAAAGGAGACTTATTTTAAAAACGCATTATTTCGACTGGTTATACAGATACATCAGATACATACAAAAAAATATTAATTTAAATAAAAACAAACAAATACTGAACTATATATTTATTCGTTTGGGTTAAAATGCATTATATATTTCATTGTTACTAGACTTATGATTTACTTTGTGGAAGACAACTTTTTTTGTCTTTGTATGTTTATTTGTTTATTTGTCTATGATAAAACATATTTTTACCACAAAAAAATGTTTGTCAACCATTACCATTATGTAACACTTTTTAAAAGTTGAGATATAGCATTCTAAAGATGGCCTTTTTTTCTCTAAAATTCAGAAATCCAATATCTCTTAAAGCCTAGAGTGTTATGCACATTCGGAAAGCTGAAAAAATATAAACGACTTAATAGCAAAAAATTGCAATTAAGCCCATTTTTGGACAGTTGGCGTTTATCAGAATGGATGTCACTGGGTAGATTTTAAAAAGTTAAGTAAACTGAAATAAAAGAAAAACCGTCTTTATCTATATTAAGTAATCATTAAAAGACGGAAAATAGGCGACTGTTTTTATCTTGAAAACAATTGAACCGAAGATGGAAATATCATGTATCAAGTTATATCAAATTTAGCGTAGTAGTAGTAGTAGAATCTAAAAATAAATTCAAATTTAGGGTCTCATTCCTGTATACCTAACAAATATTTTTCTAAAATAGAGCCTTACGGATAGTAGAGGTTATCATAAGAACGAAATTCCTAACCACATTGATATAAGACTTATAGACCTATATACAAGCACTTATAGTCTGTCTCAAAGTATATCGTTATGGCTTTTGACGGACCATACCCCAATAAACCTTTAACGATTTTATTACCTATTGTTATTGGGTAAACCCATTTGTTCATAAGGGCAGGGGTGGGCTAGGTATTTCTTGAGTATTAACCATTAGGCATATAAATATTTTGGCTAATATTTTAGTGGCAGTGTTGAATAACCGTTTTTACTGTGCGTAGAGGTCTAATTAAACAAGAAGCTTTAAAAGAAACCTGTTTACTTACAAAAACTCCATCGATAAGGGATATTATTATTAGTGAAGAATTGAACAAAAGAAAAAAACGTAGTGATTTTCAATCTCACCGTAAACAGATCCATAATTTACCTTGACGAAACATGGTAAGATACACACAACACAGTATCCAAAGGATGGGTTGATTCCAGTCAAAACTTTCAGACGAAAGCACCTTCAAATAAAGGAAAACGCATTACCATAATACACGCTGGTTCAATAGACGGATTTGTCTCAATCTGCTTGCTGTTGTCTGCAAAGAATATTAAGGATTCTAGCTTGGATTATCATGAGGATACAAGTGCAGAACTTTTTGAAAACTGGTTTCAAAATTATCTTTTAAAAAATATTCCAAACAACAGTGTTATTGTCATGGATAACGCAAGCTACCACAGCCGTCTACTACACAAAGCACCAGCTTCATCAAGTTCAAAAACTGAAATCCAGGAATATTTGTTAGAAAATGATATTTATTTTGAATTCAGTTACAAAAAACGCATCTTTTGGAAGTCCTAAATTCATATGCAATTAAAAAACAATATGTATGTGATAATTTGGCTGAACAGGCTGGGCAAACTGTCTTACGGCTTCCTCCGTATCACTGTATGTTTAACCCCATAGAGCATTTGTGGAACCAAGTAAAATCAAAGATCAGAGCAGAAAATGTTACACCTACTTTAAGTCCCAGTGTTATAAATTTGATAAAAAATGTAATTACTTAATTACTAACATACCAGTTGAGAGCTGGAAAAATTCACTACAGAAATTGAGGACTCTTACATTTCTATCCAAAACAAAATAAATCCTATTGTAATTAATCTCAATGATGACTTTGATAGTGAAACAGAATTAGATTTAGATATTTAGATTAAAAATGTAATTATGTATATATAATGCAGTTATAAATTTATGAAAACTTTGCATATATTTAATTTCCTAATGTAATTTTAAGATTATACTTACCTAAATAAACAATAAATTATAAATCTTTATATTATTAAAGTCCGTCCCTAATGTTCTGTCCTTTAATACCTACCGATCCGCAGTTTTATTGGGGTCGGCAGGTATAATCCATAAATGAAGGCAACAGCTAACACGGTATACTTTGAGACAGACTATACCTGCTAACCCTGTATATGAAAAAATGATTTGGGTAATTTCATCGTAAATTTTTATGTTAGCCCTCGTATTTAAATCTAATTATTAAATATATTTGGAAATATTACGAAAAAAGAAAATGACTATTTATCTTTTAATACCCTGCATTTGCTAAGCCATTAATAATATGTATTTGGATAAACAAATCTCATATGATCAATACTTCTTCCGTAAGCGAATTTACTATTGTTACTTGCAATCTAAAACCTAAGAAATAAGTTAACTAAAATATGGAATGCTTATTTCATAAAAAACAGTAATAATAAGTACGGCAACATCGCAGGAGTCAGGATAATCGGTATTAAGTACAAATATATACTAAAGGAGTTAAAATTGTACGGAAATGTATGGAGGTAAGATTGATGTTAAATGTGTAAAAAAACGTATAAGTTAAAATTCATTAAAAATAAATTGTGAGTTAACCGCTGGGTTAAAAAAGGTTTTTCTTAGAATTATTCACAAAGAAATATATAAAAAACGCAGGCATTCAGGTGGATGCAGAATTACACCTTAATGTACGGAGTCAGAAATGATAGGCGGATGTAAATATATATATATATATATATATATATATATATATATATATATATATATATATATATATATATATATATATATATAGAAGTTTTTAGCTAAGAATGTTTACACCACTAAAACAGAGACAATTTGAGCTGCGGAATGGCATAAACATTAAATTTGCAAAACGAAAACATTACCATGCCGTTATTTTCCAGGTGCAACTTTTTTAATGTTTTCGTTTTGTGTTCAGACTGATCCTAAAATAGGTTTTTAAATTTATATTAACTTCTTTCTAATCGCCATAATTCTAATTAACTGCTTTAATTTTTTAAAAAGATTGTAATAGAAAAACAGGAAACTACATTTTAATTTCTGAAGAGCAAGGTCATTTATGATAAGGCAAAAACGATTTGGAACATTTTTCCAAAAGCAGTTTTTAATTTTTGCCTAATTAATCCAAAAAAAAGCATAAATTTACGTTTGTTTTTTTTTCAGTAATCTAGATAAGTTTAAACGCTTTATGTATTACAAAATCTTGATGTGTTTTTCCAAAAACAAACGTCAATGAAGTTTTTTTACAGCAGGAAATTTTGTTCGATCCAATCGCTATACAGGGTAAGTTAGAAATGTAAGTTTTATTTTTAATTTTTGAATCAACGGTTATGCTTTTAAATTATTATATAACTTTTTATCCTGAACACGTTTTCTAAATATTTTTTCCATGTTTAAAAATAAAGGTAGTTTTCTCTTGAGCCATATTTATTAATTTGCACCTACCCCGTAAACGATAAGGTTTATTCAAATTTTCAGTGTTTTGTTATTTGGATCATGGAGAGATTTTTATAAAGAATAAATTTAAGAAATTAAAAATAAAAAACTTTTGCAAAAGGATCGCCAATTATGCCGATCACTATATATGACAAAATATTTTACAATACACAAAACATAATTCTTCTTTCTCTACTGGCTATTTAAGAAATTATTGCTAAAAAGAAAAAATCTAATAATAAAATAAAATGATCAGCATCCCCCTTAACAACATACGCCACCAATGCACATAACTTTCTATCATTCTAGTTCCCTGCAAAGCCTTTCAAGAAGACAATTTGATAAACTATTCAAGAAAAGCTTGTAATTATTCAGTTTCTGATGTACTTTAACTTGTAAAACAATAATGTTCGCGTGTACCAAACCTCGTTACCTATTTAAAAATTCACCTTTGGTCGCCGATTTAATCCCACATGCAACTCGAAAGGCCAATAACCCTTCAACCAGTTCAACCCCCATAAATCGTGACGTAAAGAAAACACATTTTCTAGCTTATTATATTATACTGATATAGTTCTTTCATAAAAACTGTAAGATTCTATGCCCTATGCATATTCGGAATGGAACATAAAACCTTTAGACCTGACGGAGCAAAACATACAAATGTTTTGATCTGGTGTTACTTTTTCAGATCCAAGAAAAAGAAAAGAAATAAATTCCTCAGCAATGAAAAATCGCTTTAAATCATAGATGTAGATCGCTTATGCAGTTAATTTATTTATTATTCTAGACTAGATATGAATTAAAAAAACAACTAGATCGTTATCGCCGTAAATTGGAGCATAAGAAACGCATTATCTGATTGAAAATTTGTATTAAGCAGTTGGTTCTTTTTATCTTTCGAATGTCAAGCTAAATTAGTTCGGACAAGACAATAAAAGAAATTTAAAACTCAATTAGTTTTAGTATTATTAGAGTGTTAAACTTATATACTGATTGGAATATATTTTGTTTCGAAAGAGAGAATGCCTTAATTAGTTTTTATTTGTTTTGATGCTGGAACAAAGTTTCACTTTCAATGTAAAAGTAGACCTTTTTGGAGTAATTATTTAAACGGTATTATTTTAATGCATTCCAGTTTTTTTTCTTGGAGAAACCTGCTACTGACTATACATAAAAATCTTGTCTTTTAAAATTTTATTTAACCTTTATTATTTATAGGTTGACTTACATACAGTGTACACAATTAGTGTATTTTTTTGTAGAATTCTGAAGTACACTTAAGAAAATAATTTGAATTTAAGATATCAAGTCATAAAATTAACATTTTTTTTCAATGGGGGGGCATCTTATTTATTGGTTCCTTGTTAAAAGTGTCTCATTTTTTTTGATACGTTTCAGTAAAAAGTATTTCGAATTCATTTGTAGTAATAACAGAATTAATTAAGTCCACATGAGAAATTTGCGATTTAAATTAGAAAATAAAAAAGGTAACAACAAATACCGGAAATGTCAAAACGCAAAGGGTCGATATTCAGATCACATTTTTATTGAACAAAATTTCAAATTTAAAGCCTTTATTCGAAGAAACGACGCATTTACAAGAAAATAGGTCGTGAAATACGAATTTGAGGTTAAAACTTGAATTTTTGATATAAGTTACTTTGAAGAATCTAAAAACGAACTGTAATTTTTTTTTGAATTCACCCACGGGGAAGAGGTGAAAAAAAAAATAAAAAAGTGTTTTTTGAAATTTTGAGGAAACGGTAAGTCCTAGAAAAAAAAGTTTTTAATAAAAGTTGTAGAACATGAAATTCTACATAAAAAATAATTCTATAACTTTTTTCCTAAAATGGAAATTAACTGAGATAGGGTAGCTAGTTAGGGATGCAACATTTAAAAAATCATAAATTATTGGAAAATTAAAAAACTCAGTTTTTTTTTAATATTTATATAATTAACAACTTTATCCTAGAATTATTTTTTCTTAAATTAAAGTTGTTAATTATATAAATAATTAAAAAAAAACTATGAGTTTTTAATTTTCCCATAATTTATGATTTTTTAAAGTTGCTGTTATCATCCCCTAGCTTTTAGCTACCCTATCTCAGTTAATTTCAATTTTAGGAAAAAAAGTTATAAAATCATTTTTATGTAGAATTTTACGTTCTACAACTTTTATTTAAAGCTTTTTTTCTAGACTTACCGTTTTCTCAAAATTAAAAAAAAACACGTTTTTAATTTTTTTTCACCCCTTCCCGGGGGTGAAATAAAAAAAAATTATAGTTCGTTTTTAGATCCTTCAAAGTAACTTATATCAAAAATTCAAGTTTTTACCACAAATTCGTATTTCACGACCTATTTTCTTGGACTAATGATAAGAAGTGCCGTTGCAATATCTTGGTAAAGGATCGTTTAGTGCTAAATTATTTTAGGAATAATCCAAGAAATTTTAATTACACATGCATGACATGATATAGGATATAATACAAGGAGGCAGACAACTATATACTAACGGTATCATTCAAAGAATCCTGAAACAGTATAAAATTTTTCCGTTTCGTCTTCTTCCAGTCCAACAACTGACGGCAGCACAGATAGAACAACTTCAATTTGCCTTTTGTTTAGTAATAAAATTTAGGATGGGTACCGATTATTTAAAAAATATGGACGGATGAAGCTACGTTTATTTTTATTACCACAGAGACGTATAACTGACATAACATGTATTTTTGACATGAAAAACTCGAGAAGGTACGAATACATTATTAGTTACTTACGTTACAAGGCTGGATAGTGACTCATTACCGTAGCGAGGTGTTTAGGCACGTGACAAGGCGACTGTGTTATTAAAAACAAAACTTTCTGACTTAGATTACCTGTATGTAGGTGTCAGCGTGGTGTTAACTTTTTTTCAAAAAAAGCACCCCGGAAAGTAGAAAAATTCCCGGATCCAGTACTGTAATGAGCTATTTCCCGGACACAATTGAGTTCTGGAAATGACATATTACAGTACAGTTTGAAATAAATATCCTCAATTATCGGTTCATATCTGTGTAGTGTTATTAAAAATAAGATCACTAGACCTATTTTTTGAATGGTAATTTAACCGCCCAAAGATACCCAAAACTGCTTCAAATTAAAATTCTGGCTAAACTACCAATGTCAGAAAATATTATATGGCAACAGGATGGAGAATCACCTCATGCAGTTCGTGATATTGTCGACGTCCTAACCACCCCGAGTGGATTGGCCGCAATAGAACCATCAAATGGCCACCAAACGGCTCCAGTTTAAAATTGAGAAACTAAGAAACAACAATCCAAGAAATTAAGCTGATTAACTGGAAAATTTATGCTGATACGTCAAATTTTAAAAAGTAAAAAGGGGCTTCTGAGCTTGTTTTGAAAATAGAGGCGGTTATATTGGACACAAAAATTATTAGAGTTATTTAGTTAATATTAAATATGTTTCACTTTTTATTACTTTTAACTAGTAATAAAGACGAGACTTTTACAGAAAGTTAAATTTTTGTGTTTGGCTTAAATTTACTTAATTCTGTTGTTACTGAAAATAATATGAAATCATGCTTTTTAAAATGTATAGAAAATATGAGAACATTTTAAGAACAAATTGACAAACAAAGGTTTCCATTAAGAAAATGTTATTTTTGTGTCGTGTTTTATCCAAAAAAAAACGCAAGATAACTATTTTACTTTTTTAATGGGGAAAAGCCACAAATATGGCCCTGTTCAGGGCCGTATTTGTGGCTTTTACCGTTTTAGATTGTTTAAAAATAAGTTCAATTCAGGTCTGATTTATTGAAATTTTTATAATACTATAAAAGTGAGGAATCTGGCAGGACCTCAAGGTATTTCTATCTATCCGGTAAATCGTGTGCGCGATGGAAACACTCCGGGATTGCAGTCCCTAGAAAAGTTTACAAATTCCAATAAACGTCGACCTGGTAGCCATATAACTAATTTTGTTATTCTCCAAATCGAATTTATGCATCCACCACTGTACAAAGAAAATAGGTCAGTCGGAAATAAAAACGACCGATTAAATAAACCGAAACAAAGTTTCTTCTTTGCGAAGGTGCATTATCTGTTATTATCTCTTTCGAAATGCCTAATTTTCATTTAGTAATGCCGACCATTAGGTTAGATACATGTAATTTCATCGAATAAAATCTAATTATTATAAGCGCGTTGTGTGAATTGGTTCATATATGAAATGAATACATCTGATGCGGATTTGTTTAATTAAATTCAGGTGTATTATTACTGGTGTTATTATGGCTTTTTTTTTTTAATTAGAAATTGCTTGTTTAAAACTACTGGACAACGCTGGACAATTTCCGATGCATGCGGGCCACAAAATAGAACATTAGCTTTTTCTATTTTTTTAAGAAGTTGTTATAGATATGTTTTAAATTGTTGTGACGAATTTATTTATTACAAAATTTTCTTATGGCTACTAGCCAAATTTGCCAAAAGGAACTACTTCAGTCCAGGTCTCAGGGTATAGACTTGTAAACCCACAGAAAGCTCACATTCGATTGATCCTCATTTGGGAAATCTCCCGGATATGAAAAATAACTCGTGAAAAGAATACCACAAAACCATATAATTTTTTTCGTATAGGCCTCCTCTTCGGAGTTATTGAGCTCCAATGGATCAAGTTTATTAGACATAATTATTGAAAAAAATCAAGTGCTCAACTTTGCTTAGAAACGATTAGGGATTTAAAAAATATTTTTTATTTTATGGGAGTTCAGTTGCGTACCATCCAGGGCCGTATCTAGGTAGGGCCGCGCCCTTGGCGGGGCTTAACATTTGCGCCCCCCCACCTTTACACCGGGGGATTTGTCGAGTATAGAATACTCCTACGGGGTTTTTCCCCGGAAATTTTAGAAAATTAAAGTGCAAAGTTGTTGGTTTAAAGTTTTTCGATCCGAGAATTTTGTTTCTTAAAAATACCAATTTTTTGGTAAAATTTTTGTCAAATTCTATATTTTCTTTATATGAAAATATTAGCCAACTATTTAAAAAATACATGATTTACACTAAACAACTGTTTGTTTTTGACTAAAAATAGTGGAATGTAAATTAACTATACATCCTTATTTGCGGATGATTAAACTAAATAAATTTCCTTCACAATAAAATCGTAGGTACAAAAATACTGTGCAGAGCAGGCCTACTAAAACGTAACATTTTTAATTTCATAAATTAAATTACATGCAACAAAATATTCGATGAAAACTTATATTAGGTACATGTATTTACATAAACTGTTTTAAATCTTTGCTATAAAACATGTAGAAATGATTTTAAAATATATATGTGTATTAGCTGTGAAATAAGTTTACTATCTGTTTTATTTTTAAGAGTACCTATATGACATATCAGAATGAAATTATATATTAAAAATTATACAACTATATGTTTTTTGTAAAGATAACTAATTTTCAATAAAAGACGTTTATTAATATTATTATTACATTCTTTTCTAGTCCAGTCATTAGAGGTTTTTTCCTCTTACCACTACCAAAGTTGATAAAACTCAGCATACCTACTAGTAGATTTTGAGGTGAAAAATCGAAAAATCAACGAATCATTGCTGAAAAGTGTCGGAAAGAGGGTGAAACTACCCCCTGAACTTTTGAACATATTTTTATTTATGAAGGAATAGTTTTTTCTTAAAATTAACGCTACCATTCAAAAGAAAGGAAAATTTCACGCTAGAAATGACTATTCACACATCTAAGATATTAAATCTAATTTATTTTTGTGAACTTTTTTGACCGTTTCATCATGTTAATTAACCAATCAGATTTCGATCATTGTACGCATTATAAGCAACATGTTAAGAGTGTCATTTTAAAGGGGAGGGTTAGATCTTTAAAAAAATATGTCTACATTCTTTAATATACTCAAGAAATTTATATAATTCGAGGTACTGACAACTGACGCCCTTGGCAGGCGCCCATCTCGCCACCGCCTAAATACGGCCCTGGTACCATCCATGTGTGCCAAAATAGGCAGGTCAGATTCCATACGAGCGACACTAGAAAAAATTAAAAAAATGTGGTACAGCAAAAAATGTTTCTTAATACACAGTACAATTCATTAAAATATCTATATAATCCAATAACTGAAGATCTGAAAATACCCAAAGCTGTAAATAAATCTGTACAGTTTTCATTTGTGGCGCAATTCTTAGATCTTCGCGGATGCTTTCGAGCGAGAAAAAGTTTATCACGATTCCGACGTGGAAACCCGCTGAAAATGGCCTCCCAAAGTCCCAAAAATGAGTTTTCCGCGAATATCTGCCAAAATATGTGAATTAGAGAATTTTTGTTTAGACAAAAATGAAGATCACCTCGAAATCTACAAAAATGGTCCTTAAAATTTTTTTCGCAACACCATTTTTTCAAAAAATATCAATAAATGAATGAGATACTCTCAAAATATTGTGAAAAAAAACTTTGACTGCTTTTTTTAATATTCTAGAAAAAAAGAATGGACCCAAACCCATATGCAATGATAGGTACGGGTTTTCTCATTTCGATGAACTTTGAATGATATTGCCCGAGTAATGGAACAATTCGTCCGCCCGCTTATAAGTGAATCCATGAAGATAGCGGCATTCTAGCGATAGAGCGGCAGCAGAAATGAGGGGACCTTTGAGTCCCGTTATCTCGAAAACTATCGATTTTTCGGAAAAAATTATAAGGGCCATTTTAGTAGATTACAAGGCTATCTTCATTTTTTGTCTAAACAAAAATTCTCCAATTCGCATATTTTGGCACATATTAGCAAAAAACCCATTTTTCGGGCATTGAGGAGCCATTTTCAGCCCTTTCCCACCTGTTAATGTTGATAAACTTTTTTCGCTTGAAAGCATCCCCGAAGATCTAAGAACTGCGCCACAAGGGAAAACTGCACAAATTTATTTACAGCTTTGTCCCGTAAATGATTATTATTTAAAAATGTTACAACCCCGTATCTCAAAAGCTAAGACGTTTAAACAAACGTTCATATGAAGTTTTCTCCTTAAAATGAACCCAAAAATTTCCCCCTTAAAAATTGACATTCAAGAAGAAAACACCCTGAATAATGCATTTTTACAGGCTTTTATTTAACTTGCAAAGTTTTTATGTTTCTTCGGGTCAAATCTTTCAACTGAATTTTAAACCAGTTATCCTCAACCAATTGAGATCAAATTTTGCATACATTTTTAGTTTGGATGACAATAAGCAAATTTTTGCTAGCTAACCATGTAATATATTTACTTGTGCACAGCATAACTAACAGGCAACATGATCTCTCCCTGGCGGCGCTTTTGATATTTTTAAGCACAAAACACAAAAGAAACGATTACAATTAAAATAAAGCAGACAAATTATATCTCGGCAAAACGTTGGCTGAACTTGCGCAAGAAAAATGACCGTACTTTTCAGCTAATTCATGAAAGCGTGCTGCTTTCTGTTATTTATGCTGTGATACCGGTATGTTGTGGTTACCTAGGAAAAATTTGGTAAATATATGGTTAAGTGACGTCATTCTACATCCAATATGGCGGACTCCCAAAAATGGTGGACTATTTTTTTTAGTCACCCCCAAGACATGAATATCACATGAAAGGGTTCAAGGGAAAAAAATTAAAATAGCGGAAAACAAGATAGCCGTCATACCAAATTTAAAGAGTTATAACTCGGCAAAGGTTAGGGATAGTTTGGTGGTGAACAGGCTTAGAATCATGTCCAGCGATAACAAAAATAAAAAATAATTTATATGACATAAAAGCTTGTCACAAAACTTACTTGTGTAGATAAACAAGAATGAAACATGTAACTTGAGCTTGACTTAAGTTATACTAAGAATATTTTTTTTATAAAATAGTTAAATCTCGCGGCAAGCTTTTATACCATATAAATTGTGTAATATAATGAATTAATGGGTTTGATTTAATTTAATGTTTTTTTTTCTTTTTTAGAGCATGCAAATAAAAGCTTTTTTTTAATGTTCCTTTTTTAATATTATTTTTGTATAGTCTTGTAAACTAGACAATAATGTATAAGCTATTTGTTTAAAAAATATCATCGAAAGAAAAATGTGTACAATATGCCTAACGTCAAATTGTAAATATAAGTTCACCAGGTTCAACGAACCAAAATAAATAAATAATTCTCTATATCAGCTAAAACAGCGATAAGCACGCCATTCCGAAGCTTTCGTGAACCGCACCGAATTTCGTTATGCAGCGATAATCCGATAAGGGAATCACAACAATTCGGTAAAATAGCTGCCTTTTAAATTTCATCGTAACAGTACTTTGAAAGCGGGAATTTAAATAGCTAATTAAAATTTAAATTTGACCGGCTTCCATCTCATTACGGAGTGATTCATTGTCGATGATGGGCGGCTAGCGGGAGTTTTTGCAATTTTTTTTTTGTGTTTGAAGGTAACGTGATTTATTCACAAGGAAAAATGGATTAATAAAGCAAAAAAGATTTTTTTGATTTAAAAACAAGCGCAAATAGCACAATTTACAGGGCAAAATTAAAGCTGTTTTGGTACCTAAAATTTAAACTCAAATCACACTTTTGAAAAGTGGTGCACAGAACACCAAAAACCAAAATTGGTAGAAAAGTTACCTTTTCTCTGTTTTCTATATGGAAAAATCTATAAAAAAAGCCATGGTAATTCTTTAGAAGTGAGATCCACCCTATTTTTGGCTATAAAAAATCGAAAAATTAAGATATCAGACTTTTTTATGTTTCTTCTTACAACTCATTTATCTCATAAAAAATAACTGGACAATGATAAATTAAAATTTATATCATATTTTAGCCATTTAAATTGCCGAAAATGATAAATTTTTCAGTTTTTTAATGAAATATTTCTTGTCTCGCCTCTTAAGGATATCATATTTATTTTTTCGAAAAGTACATGACAAAACGAACAATTTAATATATATATATATATATATATATATATATATATATATATATATATATATATATATATATATATATATATATATATATATTTATTTATTTATTTATTTAAATTTTTATTTTTTTATTATTGTTAGAAAAAAAAAAAAAAAAAAAAAAAAAAAAAAAAAAAAAAACGACAGATATCCTTAAAAACACAAAATTTCGTGAAAACTTATTATTTTTTTTTTGATTTTAAAAATTATAAAAGCGTTGAAAAACAAACGAATTAAAAAAACTTTAAAAATTTTTTTATTTTTTATAGCCGAAAAAGGCTTCCAAACAAATAATCACGAAAAGCATTTTTCTTTTAGAGTGAAAAATTTTAATTTAATTTTAATTAAATAGCAATACTGTCAATAGGACTTCTGTAAATAATAAGAAAACAAACAAAATGGTTTTTGTGTAAAACCTTATCGGTGGGTTTTTCGCAGTGGAATGTCGAAAAAACTAAAATGGACCATTTGTTGAAAAATTCTTACCTTAAACATCTCTAAAGTCGAAAAGCTGGTCTTAAACAAAATGCCTGTTTCTAATATATGTATTGTTCAAACAGGCTAAGGGCGGACGCTGTTCGACGAGTAGTTTCTTTTAAATTGCAGTTTAAATATTTTGCAGTGATACTGCAAAATATTTAAACTGCACTCAGTGTATTAACTGAAATTGTTCAATTTGAATTAATAACCGGAATATTACATTACAAATTTTATTCGATTTCCATATAAATTTGTTAAAAAGTGTAAAAAAAGCTCCTAACATTGCACGAGATTGGAGCAGAGTAGTGGAGGTCAAAGCAAGCTAGTAGAAATGTTAAGTAAGGCGCTGTACACGTTATCACAAGATAAAATAAAAATTAAAAGGGCTAAGAAGATATTTCAGGTAAAAATGTTAGGATGACAGAAACTACAGATTTACTAAAAAAAATAATTTTTATAATGCAAAGGGAAAATTTATTAGGCTGGATTAAAAAACTCCCCCGTAGGTAAAACTTGAAACTAATCCTAGATTTTAAAAATATACATACCTATAGCGAAATAGATATTTTATTTATGTACGGGAATTTAATTTAAAACTAATATAAAGTTATTTTTATAACAGCAATAAAGTATACATTTAACACTTTTTGAGGCATATTAATAACTATATTATTCTAATGAAGCAATATCATTCTTTATTCCATAAAATAACAATTTACTTATATTTTCATAGACCGGTACCGCCTAATTATAAATGAATTAAATCACTTTTCATTGAAAATATATTATGGTAAAAAAAAAATACGTGAGACATTTTACAACTATGGTTTGTTCCAATCGCGAAAAACCGTCACCAACGATCACGCTATGCGCGGTGATTAAAAATCCCAAAAGACGGGGTTCCTGACGATCCGTTTTTAAAAATAACTTGGGGTCTTTTATGTTACGGTTTCAGAACGGTAATTTCCGATACATGGCCCAAATTAAAAACCCTTTTTTGGGTTACTTGGATTGAGCATCTTAACACTGGGTTTTTTTTTTTTAAATGTTTTTTGTTTCATCTTTATATGTTTATGGTTTTTTGCGACTAGGGGCATCGGATTTTGCATTTCCTATTTCCCTTTCTTGTTTAATCATTTAAAAGCATTAATTTTTTTCCCCTAAAAACCATATTGAATTTAATTATCTTTAAAGATATGAAAATTTTTTTGATCACAAAAATAATAAGTGAAAGGTAGGGGTTTTATTTTTTAAAAAAAAAATTCAAAGACATTTAACCTTTTTATTTAAGCCCCAAAAAAGGTCCCCAAAACGATCCAACAACGTTTGTTACTTTTTGTACCGTCACAAACTTTAAGTCCCGGGATGCGTCAAGGAAAAAAACAATTTAAAAAAGGTTTCAAAAGATACCAGATGCTTGTTGGAACAAACCTTATACTAATAAATAATAATCCATCACTTTTTAATATCATTTGGGGCCCAATCTTGCTTTAAAATTAAAAACAAATAAAATTTTTGACAAGACATAAACTGAATAAAAGAAATCAATAAAAAATATTCAGATACCTACAAGGACCCTTTCCTTTGTAAATGTACCTACAAAGAAGGGCGGCAGAGACTAACAAAAGACTCTTAGCATAATAAAGCAACTGAACAAGTTTTTTTTAACAACGGCAAACATGCGGAGGAGGTTCAATTATTCTCCTTATTATCATTTAGTAATAACTTACACAGTTTCTTTATTATTAAGTGCAAGACTATTAAAGCATGACGAGTTAGAGGTTGTTTTTCAAGGCCGCCCTCAAAATTTGAGATTTTGTTAAGAGTATTTAGTTTTTTTTATAAGGTAAACACAAAGAGCTCTTTTTAAAGTTAAACACTTACTTCTTAAACCCAAAACAAAAAAAAATTACCTATAAATTGAAACTAAGAATTACTTTTTAATATTGCTGTTGAGGCATATTAAATGCAACACATACAGATTGGCTAAGTTCGATCTTAGATTAGATCCGTGGAAAGAGAAGAGATATGAATTAAGAATATTAAAGTAAAAAAGAAATAAAACAAAACATTGCCTCATAGCCACATTTCTTTATTTTTTATGAGCGTCAAATGTTATCCCCTACTAATTTATTGAGATCACTTTAAGAAACAAATGTAAAATTATGCTTCTTTTTGGATCAATTAGACAAAAATTCAAAAGTGCTTTTAGATAAATGTTTACATAATTTTTGTCCTATCAAAAATGTCTATGCTCTTCGGAAATTAAAATGTGTTTTTATGATTTTCTATGACAATATTTAAAAATAAATTAAGCCAAAAAAAATCATAAAAGTTTAATAACTAATTTTAGGATCAATGTGAACACATAACGAAGTAGTTTTTTTAAGCTATATTTGTTAATTTGCATCCCCTACCCTATAAAAGCTAAGATTTATTCAAACTTTAATCAGTGTTTTGTGAGTTTGGGGACATGCAAAGATTTTTATCAAGAGAAACAAGAAATATCAATACTGAGCCTGGACACCCCAACATCTGCAATAACTGACATACGTCGAATACAAAGGAAAGTAGATAGCCTTAAACAAAATTTAGCTAGTATACCGTAGAAAGAATTTTTTAAAAAGGCATCATTCCAGCCTTCTTCTTCATCATCTTTCCTGGGTGCCGTCTGTATAACCCAGGGACTGGTTGGTGGATATATTCCTGGGGGCTCATTTTCGGTTGTCCAAATAAGGCCTCCCTTTTGTGATTTAACGCTTCCATTACGCACAAAATATGGTAGGCTCTTTCTTCCCCCTCGTCGCACATTCTGCAACTTGGATCCCCATTGTATGAAGCTATCTTGTGTAGGTGTCCTCTTAGGTTATCGTGCCCTGTTAGCAGCCCTACTATTATGCGTCTTTTCCTACTTTGTCTGGGTAGTTCTTCCTTCGTTCTTTTGGATGGGCCCCTTATAAAGCTTTTTCAATGTCTTATTCTACTAAGGCTCTCCCAATATTCCTCGTGTTTGTTTCGGATCCATTCCCTGGTTTGCCCTCGTGCTGTGGTTTTTGTCACTCCAAAGTATGGTGTGGATGATCCCTTTCTCACTAGCTCATCCGCTTTTCTGTGGCCTTCCATTCCCAAATGTCCTGGTACCTACAGGAGAGTTACCCTGTTGCGTTCTCCCAGGACTTCCAGTTCTTTTTGGCGTTCCGATGTCAGCTTGGACGTTTGCTTGGGGTTTACTAGTTCTCCTAGTGACGCCTGGCTGTCTGTTATTATGCAAATCCGCTTGTTTTATAAGCCTTCCTGTTATTTTCTTTTGCACTGTGCAGTAAAACATATATTTCCGTTGGAAATACAGAACTGTGTGTTTCTAGTGAAATGGAGAGTTGTGAATTCCTCATTTCACTGCACACGCCTGCTCCAACCGTGCTGGGAAGATCGGGTTGCTGTCACTCACTTCGATCTGGAATTTTTACCTCGAAGTCAAAAGCCTTAGATATATTAACAGTAACGTTAGGAATTCGCCAAGGAACTCAAGGAACTTGTTTCAGTTATGTGAAACAAATAAAAAAGTCTGCTGTGCTTTTGTGGCGGAATCTATACTGTCTGTCATGTTTGATAATTTTAAGTTGTTTCCACGTATTCCAAATCTGAAAATCAATGAATTTTTGTTGACATTTTTTAACTTCACCTCGTATTTATTCCATTACAATTTATAATCTAATTGTCGCAAATTGTCACAAAACAAAAGAAGGTGAAAGCGGTCGGTGTTATAACCGCTGTCACGATTTTTTTGGTTCGAAATAAATTACGGTATCGTTACTGTGCCAAGTAGAGTGTGAGTGTGATTGAAACAGCCTGTGTGTAACTTTGCGTATTATTATGTTTACGTAAACATTTTATACAGTTTTATGGCGTTTAATGAACACATTTTATCGGTGGATTATTATTGTCGTTCGTAATTTACATTGTTTTTGTTTAATGTAAATTGCAAATGTTGCTTTCGCACATGCAAGTAATAAAATGGTTAATTTATATTATATTTATTGTCATACGTTTGCAACAAAGTATTAAAACGTTTTTATTTTGCAATTAATTAACTTCGGTTTAGATTTACTTTTATCTAAAATGGCTTTTGTAATGCACAGGTTTTGGCCTTTTTTTGAATTTTAGAATTTTTAAACCAAAAATTTAATGGGATAGCTAAAATTTTTTTATAAAGTGAAATTTTTTTTGTGGTCTCAACTACCAACGAGTAATAGCAAAGTCGTCAATTTTTTTAAATAGGATGACTAGTTTCCGTCTATATTTTTTATAGTTTGAAAATTTCTCTAATAGGCTCAATAAAAATTCAGGCAGTTGAACGATTAGTTTTCAAGATATTCCGTCTCAAATATTTCGAAAAAAATATTTAATTCACATGGTATACGCAGGTGAAAAATACAGGGACATTCTGCAATCTCGTCAATCTTTTGACGGCATTTATTTTAGGGTTCCTTAATATTTTATTTATTGTGGATTTTGATGGCAAAAGTCGACCAGGATAAAGCTGCCCATATCTTCTGCGCGAAGGAGCCTCTCGTTGATTGTTTCTAATGTAGCATAAGACAATATCGCGTTTTTTTCGTCTGAATAAACCATTTTGACCGATATTGACTAACCTAATCGTTTAATTTCTGACAACTATCACCAAGAATATATCAAAATAAAAATTTACCTAGGCAGATTGAGAGGTAACTCATTTTTTTATTTATATACCGGATGCCATCATTCAACTGCCTGTGCCTATTAGAGAAATTTACAAACTATGAAAAAATATAGACGGAAACTAGTCATCCTATTTAAAAAAATTGACGACTTTGCGGTTACTCTTTGGTAGTTTTGATTACTTCTGGTTAGCCACGAAAAATAATTTTAGGTCATGAAAAACTTTTAGCTATCCCATTTAATAAATTTTTGGTTTGAAACTTCTAAAATCAAAAAAAAGGCCAAAACTTACATTATTTTTTGTATATTAAAAACATTTTAATTTAAATTGAAGTGGAACTTAACATTTCTCCTCGCTTGCTTTGGCCCGCCATTAATCTACTCCAAGAGCGAGATCGCGCATTCTGCGCAGTGTTCAAAGCCGTTTTTTACACGTTGGTCAAATATTTATGAAAATCGGAAAAATAAAAGCTATAGAATAATATTTTAGGTTAAATAATCCCTTTATTAAATTTTAGTCGGACAATTACAGTTAATACGCCAAGTCGTCTTAAATATCGCTGCAAAATATTTAAACTGCCATTCCGAAAAAATACTCCTCGGACACAGCCTGTTTAAACAATTTATTATAAACAATATTTTTCTGAAACACCAGCTTTCGAACTTTAAAAGGGTTTATGTTATAAACTTTTTAAAAAATGGAAAATTTTTGGAATACCTAAACATGAAAAAATTAGAAAGGCCTATTAAATTTAGGTTTGCGATTTTTAGAATGGGGCCAATTTGTCATTATTTTAAAAAAATTAATTTATTCCCAAATCTATGCATTTTTAGCAAAAATATGTAAAGAGCTTTTTGTAGAAAATAAAATTTCCTATTGGAATGACACCTTTAAAAAACTCTCTACACATGTTTGCTAAAAATGCATAAATTTCGAGATAACTTGGAATTTTTAAAGTGACAAATTGATTCCATTTAAAAAGCCGAAAGCGTGGATTTAATAGGCATTGAAGAACCAAAATCTATCATAAGTGATAGTCAACAACCTTTAATAATAGCATGTTAAGGATATCGCTGTTTTTTTATAGCATTAAGGGGGGAAATATCTGTAAACGCTAAAATTTTTATATTTTTGAAAATCAGCATCTGGTTTATTCAAATATTAAATAATATAATTTGTTTTTTTTTAATTATTTAAATTGCCGGATGTATTCTGTGTGTTTATTAATGTCATAATTTCTAGTTCATCCAAAAAAAAAAATCCCGCATAAATACTTGGAAAAAATTTAATGAATTTTGGGCCGAATTTTTCTATTGTTATTCTTTCGATAAAATTATTTTTCAAAAAAAAAATTTTTTAAAAAATTTTTAAAAAAAAAAAAAAATTTTTTTTTTTTTAATTAAAAATTTTTTTGGCCCCTTAAAACCGCGGGGTTTTTTTTTAAAAAAGGGGTTTCCCCTTTTTTCCCAAAAAAAAAAGGGGGTAGACAGTTTGCAAATTGCTTTGGCCTTTGAAGACCCCTTTTTCGTCCTTTTAGTTTAAAAATGTTCGTCTGAAAGGTTACACGGGGGAGCAGAGTTCGAGAAAGGCATCTGTCTCATTCCAGGGTGTGGAATTTTTTTTTGAAGAACAGACGAATTTTAAATTTTTAATATTAAAGGTCGGCTGTTGTTAAGTGTAAACTTTCTTTTTTTATATCTGGAGACAATCCACAAAGTCTCATAGTACCAACATACTGTTAATAGGTAGTTTATTAACACAGGACTGAGATTTGGAGGTTTGGATGGGAAGGGAAAACCACAGCAGGCAGGGTTCTTCAGTCTAGACACTTTTGGGAGTTGGTAGAGGAAGAATTGTAATGGCCAATATCTGAAGCTGAAGCCGCAAAAATACCACAAAAGAACAACAGATCCCCTTAAGCTCGTCGGAGGGCAAAAAAAGCTTTACTGTAAGAATGAGATCATTAATTAATAAGGGAAATGGTGCTCTTCTGGAAAACGCCATTCCGCAAACATGGATATAGTATTCGAAAGAGGGTCAGATTTGGGATATACAGAGTATAATATAGATTAGAATGGGAGAAATAGTTTCTGATTTAAAGGAGGAATCCCAGCTTTATTAAAGGTGCTGTGGCTATAGTAATAATGTGTTATTGCCAATTAAGTTTATTCTCAAAAGTAACGCCAAGTTTAAACGACTCTTTGTTCTACCGAACTTGGCTGCCCATAAGTAAAGAATGAGTATTGGCAAACTTTATTCGCTACTTTGCAACATTGTGTGACTAATTCCTTGGGTATAATTTTTATTTTAGGTACTATTTTGTTCCGTAATCTTTTATAACGGACCAATTCAATTATTTTCTTAAATATTGCCGTCTTAGGTATTTTCCCATCCTAAGGAACACTTAAGGCAATAATTAAAATTGAAACAACAGAGATAGGACTTAAAATTAACATTCTTTAATAGGATACCTTATTTATTGGTTCGTTTTTGAAAGCATCTTATTTTTTTGGTACGTTTCAACAAAAAACATTTTGATTAATTTTTAGTAGCCAAAGCCGCAGTTTGATTAAATGTTTCACTTTTACCAGTTGAAAGTATGTAGTAATAAACGCTACATTTTCCAAAAAAATGACTTTTGGTTATTTGGAATTTCAGATATTTATTTATTTTTTCTGTTTTCCATTTTATTCAAAAATTTTGCTATATAAATTAAATTAATCTTGCTATTACATAAAAGAAATATAAAATTATTTTTATTAAAAAATCGCGCAATAAATAGGAAATAAAACGCTTGCAGAAAAAAAACAATTAGTATGGGGTTTCATTAAAAACTCTTCATTTTATGTTGTATCAGGACGAAAAAAATACACAAGACGGCTATGTCATATTTTTTATTAAATATCAGGACTGCCACATATATGGCCCTGTTCAGTCCTCGTTGGATGAACCTACACATAAAGGTTAATTTCCACTGCGCGAAAATGATACCTAGCGCGTATCCCGAAACTTTTTGCGCGAAGACGTTTCGAGGTGAGAGGATTAGAGATGGGTAACTCGATCATTCACTGGCGATCGAATCAATCATTGACCGATTTCTCAAATAATCCAATCTTTTCAATCATTCATTCAATCAATCATTTTTATAGGTGTACCAAACCAAACGTTCCAGCCTTGGTCGATCGGTCGATATTTCGATATGGTGACACATAGCACACTGGACTGGTTATTGATTGGCATGAACAAATGATTGCAAGCGGAGCGGGCGAAGCCAAGCCAGTCGCCAGCCAGACAACACAACTTCATTCGTTACGTTACTTTCCGTCTTTCAGTCGGGTATAGTGATTCGATCACTGCAAGCGTACGGGATTCGATCGTTCAATATTCATAAACGATTCGGTCACTGTGATCGAATCATTCACGATTGACGCTTCTCTAGAGAGGATGGCTAGTCAGTTTTTGGGTGTGAATCAAAGTGTTTCGCGTTGTTTGTTTCGCTTACTGTAAACGCACACGCTTTGAAGCTTCGAAATGAACCAGAAGGACTGCATTCGCCTCGTATCACGCAAACTGTCAACTTGTTTCGCCTCTAAGATGGCGAATCATTTCGCTTTGTGGATATAGTTTGCTCGAAACAGGGATATCGCGAGTAATTCTCGCGAAACGGCTACGCGAGTTATTTTCGCGCAGTGGAAACCCAGCTTAGTTCTACAAACTTTAATAAATAAACATTCCTGGGCAGCATTCAAGACAAATAAATCTCAGTCATTTCATGGTTTTTCCGTTAAGGCGGTCTTTAATTGATGTATTCTGCTTCTCATATTTGGGTGGTCTAAGCTGCCAAAAGCATCAATCAACAATAATATTTGCACTTGAAAAACCTTATATTTCTTATTTTATCTTATTTAGCAAAAAGTTTAAATCATTAATCATCAAAGCGCAGTCGGTATCGGTTTAATCGTTCTTTATAAAGTCCCGCTGTTTATAGTTACTTCTTTCTGTTTACTCAAAGACAAAGAACCCGAACTGACACGGTCGTAAAAAAGTCGTAAAATATCTTTCTATTTCGGTATCTGTTCTTGGCGACAACACGTCTGCCGCGACGCGATTGGGTTCGGGGTCTTGAACCGCAATAGTGTGACTCATTCGCAAGGTTGGTTTATTTTTTCTTATGGATTAATTTACTCGGTTTTAAGAATAACGGCACTTTTCACGGCACCTGCTGTCGCAATGTGACGAAATGTTTATACACCATCAAAAATATGTGTACTGAGTGTTGCAGAAATAGGAAATTCCAAAAACGTTTAAAGTCATAACATAAGTCATTCTATTACCACCACAGCTCGGTTAACAAAGGGTACATGTGCTGAAACTTAAGCCGCGTACAGCTTGTCTGACTGTGTATGTTTTTCTGGCATTAAATGCATATTTTCTATATTTGCCGGTATAAATACAACGACAATCATGTAACTTATTTAATATTTACCTTGATGTAGGTAATACGATTTTAATGTCCTTTTAAAAATGCCTAATTCGGCCCGATGCACTAAAATCTTCTTGGAAAGTGTATGGTGTGGTACGTTTCACAATAATTCGTTGATTTCTTGACCGCAATAAAATTTAAATTACAACCCTCAGTGAAAAATCCAACCATAAATAGGTTGCCTGACAAATATTTATTGTGTAGGCACCGCTCCTTTTAAAAGGGTACAGGTCCTGATTACCTACTAATATCAATAGTTTAGGTTAGCTATTTTGGATGCTCAATAACACACACGAAAATACCTTGACAAACTCCAAACGACTGATGAACGAAGACGAAAAGACTCTGCTTTATATTTAACACCTGCAATTTGCCTATAACCTACATAATATACCAAAAAGTAGGTACAATAATAAATAAAGAAAATTTTAAGTCCGGACCTACATGCGGGTACCCAATGTATATTGAGTTTTACGACTAACAGTAGCAGGTAAAACGAGAAATTAACGAATTATTGTGGAACGTACCATAGTAAATATTTATGCACCTATTGGTAAAGAAATTTAGTTGTATTTTGATATCCAACTAGTAAGCTAAATCTGAGACAAAATTTGCTCAATTTGGAGAAATTTTTAGTCAACGGGATGAAATACTACTAGTTATAAATCAATTTAAATTAAAAGAGCACAATCAAAAGTATTTTTCGGAATAAACACAGTAAAGGTGTAGTAAATACAGGTGTACCTAGCGCTTACTTAAAAACTCTTAAAGATTATTCGAGTCAACAGCATTTACAAGAACCTGAGCCAAAAAATGTTTTCGTTAGTTCTGGTCAGATTTTTTCATCATTCTTATAAGTTGGTCATGTTTGTTAGTTTTATAAAGATAAAACTAACAAACATGACCTACTTATAAGAATAATGAAAAGATCTGACCAGAACTAACGAAAACATTTTTTGGCTTTTACAAACATTTTACAAGAAAAGTCTTGTAAATATGTAGCACATGTAGCACCCTGTATCTCAAAAGTAAAGATGTTTGCGACATACGTTTAGATAAAGATTTTTTTCTAAAAATGGACCCAAAAATTGCCCCCTTGAATATTGACATTCAATCAGAAAACAACCTGTATATTCTTAGGCCGAGATAAACGGTTTAAAAGCAGGTCAAATTTAGTTTCGGACCGAAATGGGAGACCCCCAGATACTTACCAGTTGAAACATTCAGTTTTGAAACAAATTAAAACAATGGAAGTACATCTTTTATTTAACCTATATCATTGTCTACGATCTTTAAGCAAACCAGGTATAAAATTAAGCAACAATCCCTCCTATACTTTTTCGCATCAAAAAAGAAACAATGTTTATGTCGTTCAAACCGAATTTTTTCGATATTATTTTTCCAAATGACTAATATGTATCGTTCTTATGGTTTCATTTTTCTCCCCCATTTGAATTGATTATCCAATCAGAAAAACCAATCGGACGAAACTCTACTAACACGAATTGAACCAAAACAAAAGAAAAGTTGTACGGCAACATGGAGGAGGATATAGGGCGCCACACGAAATCATACATCGCTTTAATCGATAAGATTTTTTCGTCGAGATAGAACGATTCACGGGTTTTATACACGACGTAATTCAAAAGAAGCTTGAAGCCTAAAAGAATTTTATATTTCAAAGAACCTACTCAATCTTTTATGTAAGTTTTCTTTGAAGCCTTTGTCCTTTTTGTATGCTTGGTGGAAAAATAATTTAATAGATAATTTGCATGCTTTCTATTTGAAAAATATAATAACGTTACTTGACACTTAAAAAATATTATTTTTTTATGTTAGGGCGAAGAGCTGTATGTATATACCGAGTGGTGCGTCGCCTAGCGAAACATAAGAAATCCCATGTAAATTTTAAGGGGGTCAATTATTGGCAGAAAAAATGTAAGATAACTTTTTGAAGAGACCAATCTGACTAGCCCTTGTGCCAAGTTTCTAAAAATTTTAATAAGTGAATCTTAAATTATTCAATTAAATGTAATTGCCAAATTTTCGGTTCAGGTAAAACCAACACCAGTAAAATGAATATTGTCCCGGACATGAGGAAAAGTGTCAATAAATCAGACAGTCGGTATTTGAAAAAAAATATGATTAAGTGGCATTATGCGGGAAACAGTTTTAGAGTAGTATCTGAAATGTTTTTAGTTTATTTCTCCACCAAGCCCATTCCGTCGATTTCAACTATTAAACATATTGTCAGTAAGTTCGAGTCCAAGGGTACCGTAATAAATAATTATAAATGTTCAACTCAGAATATCGAAAATATAGCCGAAGAAAGAAAGAACAGAGATCGTAATATTCTACTGAGTGTGGAGAAAAACAAAATGGTTAGTACGAGGGTTCTTGGGCAAGAGGTAAATAAACATCATACAACGGTATTGCGCACTTTGAAAAAACAAATATTATTCGTATAAATTCGAAAAACATCAAGAGCTGCAGGAAGGTGATGAAGAGCGAAGAATGACATTTTGTTTTGAAATGATGGAAAGAGCAAATAACGATAGGAATTTTTTAAGAAATATTTGTTTTACCGATGAGTGTACATTTATCCTCAACCATGAACCAAATGTTTAGAATTGCCGATATTGGAGCCAAGAAAATGAACATCGCTTTGTTCATACTCGAACACAATATTCCCAAAAAACAAATGTATTCGTGGGAATTATTGGACATCATATTATTGGACCCTTTTTTATGGACTATAACCTGAGAGCAGAAACCTATTTGGACTTATTTCAAAATCAAATTGGACCCGCCTTGGAAGAAGTTGTTCGGGAAGATCAAATGATCTGGTACCAATTGGATGGTTACCCTGCCCATAATGCCCGTATTGTTAGAGAGTACCTGGAAAGTGCTTTTAACGGCAATATCATTGGTCCACGGTACCGGATACTTTGGCCAGTCAGGTACCTGATGTTTTACCGAATGACTAGTTTCTGAGGGGTCACTAAAAAGTGTCATTTATAAAAGTGTAAAATTTGAGAACCTAAACCAGCTACAAAACGCTATTTCGTTAGAATGTAATAAAATTTCGCAATATCAACTTAGCAACGTTAGAAATGAATTTTATGATCGGTTGGGATATTGTTTACTGTTAATGGGGGGTTGTTTGAACATTTGATTAATTAATGTTTTTATGTAATTCTCTATTATTTTTAAAAAAGTGATTGTACTTTATTTCATATTATTTTTTTACAGTTTTTAAGTTGCCGTGGTTTTTATGTTATTGAGGTAGCTTTAACTGAAGTAACTAACGTTAAAAATAAATATTAACTCTTTAAAAATGTCCACTTACGGCAGCTTCTAAAGGCCAAAAGTTTGCGTTACTTTTTTCTGTGCGGCTGCGTAACCAAAAGGACTAAAAATCTTTTTAATTTTATTAATTTATTAAATAGACAGCAAAAATAGCACACCAAGCACTTAAATTAAAAAGAATTTCTTTAAAAAATAGATTTTAAATTGGACACAATGACTAAAAGTTATAGCAGGGTCTAAAATTAAAAAGACACGGGATCTCGACTTATCATCTTTCAGGGATATAAATAAAGTGGTCTGATACTTATTCGGGCGCTTAGGAAGACGTCGAGAATGGTTTTTGTAGCGGGAGCGCTAAAATTAGGTCGACAGGTCGTTAGTAACAAAACGCAGAACTAATTAAGAAAAATTGTGTTCAAGGTTTTGGATTTTTATTAAAAAAAAAAAAAATAAAACCATAATAAAGAATCGCTAAAGATGTTTTATTTTTACGTCTATCGCATACAAGACATATTGTGCGACTCCCTCGATTACATTAAACACGTTTTCCCAATGCTGGCTACCCGTTGGTTTAAAAACTAGCTTAAAGAAAAGAAGGTCTCTTGTTGTTCTTTTGCCAGATCTTAATGTCTCATTCTTGAGAGCTTGGGATGCGTGTTCTTCAGCGCTAAAATTCATCACAATTTTCTTGTTCTTCACATCTACTGCAATGTTTACAATCTTCTGGGCAAGGTCTTTTTGATAGAGCACCAGCATTTTTATGATTCAGTCCTCTTCGATGTTCAATTGTAAAACCCTATGCTTGAACACGTTGTAGTTTCTATCCAAAAATCTCGACCTGCTAAAGTACTGGTATGTAAAATTAGACCAAGTTATGTTCACAATTTTATTTTACTCCGTTTTGACATGACAACTTTTTCACTGATTTGTCTTTATTATTGTTATTTTTCATTAAAACGGACAGTGTTGGGTGGGATCTCTTCTCTTTTTATTGAGTTTAATGAATGAAAAAAATTGGGAGGGGTCTGATCTCATTAGACCTTGGCTCTATAGTAGATAGAACTTAATCATTAAACTGAATAGGAAGTACGAAAATTGCCCATTTTAATGTTCCTTAAATTGTGCCTGAATGGAGGTCTGATGATGGTAAAAAGGTAGCAATTTTCTTTGTTAATTGAATTCAAACCTGCCCGCATTTTATATTCGAAGACAATTATGGCCTTAGAAAGTCAAGTTGAACCACAAAAAAAATTGAAAACAAAAAAAAGTAACAATAAAACTACTAAAAATAAATACGAAATTATTTTTATTGAAAGGTTTCGAAAAAATTGAGAGTTCTTTAAAAACAAACCAATAAATAAGGTGTCTCATTAAGAAAATGTTTATTTTTTGTCCTATCTCTTTTTTTTAATCAAATAATGTTTTAAGTGTTCGGTAGGCTTCTACGAAAAAAAGACACAAGATGGTTGTTTCCCCTTTTTTTATAAAAGAAAAGCTACAAATATGGCCATGTTCAGTCCTGGTTGACTAACAATGTGAATAAATGGATTTCTAAGGTTTTTAGAGGCCCACAAGAACTCTTTTATAAAAATCGCAATAAAAATACACTCTTTTTATTGCAATTTTGACAACATTAAGTATTTCTTTTTTTTTTAAGTGTTAGTTGGTGGTATTTCCTTAATTTCTTTTTAGAAATATTTGACTTTTCTGCAAAAATGCAAAAAATCATGTAAATTTTATGGGGACGTCGAACAACTGGTCTTTCACAAAGGAGGTGGGTAAAGATTGGTAATTTTTCACCCATCATATTTGTCAAAACTCTAAGATTCAATTTAGGCAATTTTATTATATTTATAATAAGCCCAAGTATACTTATTTACATCTATAATAAATGGGTAAAAAGTCAAAATGGAAAGTACCAAAGAAAACCTTAAACTTGCTATTTTTATTAAATTTTCGCGAATATCTGCCAAAATATGCAAATTAGAGAATTTTTGTTTAGACAAAAAATGAAGATCATCTCGAAATCTACAAAAATGGTCCTTACCATTTTTGTAGATTTCGCAACACCAATATTTTTCGCAAAAACGGACGCCGAAAAATCCATAACATTCCACACTGGATAGATGTGGTAGTAGTAGTTTCTTACTAAAAAAGACAGATGGGCAAAACAACTTTTTATCAAAACGCAAGAAAGATCGTGAATTTTCTGGGATCATTGAACACTTGCTAAGGTCTTATTATTAAAAAGAAATGTGAATAACAAACCATTTTTTCAAAAAATATCAATGAATTAACGAGATACTCTCAAAATATTGTGAAAAAAAACTTGGCCGCCTTTTTAATATTCTAGAAAATCAGAATGGACCCAAACTCATAAAGCAATGATAGGTACGAGTTTTCCCATTCCGACAAACTTTGAATTATTAAAAATGTTCAATATTGCCCAAGAAGTGGAACAATTCGTCCGCCCGCTTATAAGTGAATCCATGAAGATAACGGCATTCTAGCGGTAGAGCGGCAGCTGAAAGGAGGGACTTTGGTCCTGTTATCTCAAAACAATTAATTTTTCAAAAAATTACAAGGATCATTTTTGTAGATACAAGGCGTGTCTTCATTTTCGTGTTTCAATACCAGCTCCTACATTTTGGCAGATATTAGAAAAATTTTTTGGGGCCATTTCAGGCTTTCACCTGTTAAGTTGATAATTTTTCGCCCATCCAAGCCAAAACTTTTCAATGGGGAAACTGTAAATTTATATAAGCTTTGTTTCATTATACTGGACTATATTTTCAGTTTCTTAGCTATCCCCTATACAGATTTTTATTAAATTTTCAATACAAATTTTGCTATAACTAAATTACTTTTTTACGTTAATTCATCTTCCGTATGTTATTACCCCAAAAGCCTTATTTTTGAGTTACACAACATATATCTTACTACACACTGGGAAACCCAAAATGCTATTTCATTCCACCTGACAGGTTGGCACATAAGCTTTCTCATTAAAAATAGAAGTTGGTCATATAACCCCCCTTTATTATCCTTATTACAGAGCCGGAGATGTCGTTGAACAATTTCAAATCTATAATAGAATTATTTCTTTTATCAGTAATACGAAGTATGTTGAAAACAAAAACATTTGTAATAAATACTATTTGAAATTATAAGAAAAACTTTTCAAAATTTTTTAAAAATAAAACCCCCAGTTCAGCTTATTTTATTTTAAAAGAGATTTAAACACTAAAATGAAAATACGAAATTTAAATCTAGTAAAAATTTTATTATTTTGTCAAACACGACAACAATCTTTCCACCAAAAATTTTAATAACATGTTGTGCAAAGCCTAAATGTCAAAACATCTCAACTTGGTCAATTGAGGGTTTATTGTTCAAACCCCAAAACCAAGATCTAATGGATTTTCCAGGCTATTAGTACCATCTCAGGGCATTAAGTTGTTTGTAAAATTTTCTCACGATGTGGCTACTGGGCGCAATCTTGTTGTAATAACCCCTTATTTTCAGGGCGAAAGGAACAAAACCCTTCCAATATTGTCCTGTCAAGTTATACCAGCCCATCCATTATCGACATTAAAGAAATTCCAAAGTATCAAAGTTACAGGACCGTAAAATACATAATTACTCAAGAACGGGACTGAGGTTGCTCGAATACAAGTATAATTTTTGCGTGCCAAAAGAAATTTTCTTTATAAATACTAGGTCCAGAGCCGGTTAAAAATTTTTGTAAAAGTGAGCTGTAATATGAAAAATATGTGGAAAACTCTTAAAATTTTTATTTTTTTTTTAAAAAAGGCTCCATCTTCCGCCACATTTTAACAATATTAAAAAACCATTTTTGCTTGAGGGTAATTCACAACGCCTGTTTTGATATTTATCTTGATTTAAAATTTTTTGCTCGAAAGGCATCCCTAAGATCTAAGAAATTTTTAACCAAAAAACTGTACAGAAAATTTTTTAAAAACTTTGTTGTTTCATATCACCGAAAATTTTCTTCAGTTTCTTAGCTTATCCCATAATAAGATTTTTTTAAATTATTTTACAACTAAATATTTTTCCCGACTATAACCTCAAGTTACTTTTTGCTATCGTTCATTCCTCTCCCTTTAGTTATTACCAAAAATTATTACAACCTTTTAACCAAATAATTCCACACACTGGGAAACCCAAAAGTGCAATTTATGTCAGTCAACCGGACAGGTAAATGGCACATAACCTTTCTTGGGGTTTAAAAAAAACCCCCAAAGAACGTTGGCTCTATTATTCCCCCCTGGGGTGTTAACCTTATTGACAGAGCCGTGCAGATTTTGGGTTAAAAAGGAGGCCATTCACAAATCTATAAAGAATTTTTCATAATCAATGTAACTTACGATAAGTATGTGAAAAAAAAAAGAAATCTATTTGTAATAAATACTTTTTGAAAATTATTAAAATTTTGTTAATAACTTCTACGCAAAGATTATTTAACAAATTAAAAAACCCTCAGTTCTGTCGGTTATGTTTATTCGGGGGATTAAAGGGTTTTTAAACTACTCAAAATGAAATCAGACATTTCCTTAAAATCCAAAAGTAAAAAAAATTATTATTTTGTCAAACAAACGGCACAACAACATGCTTTCCACCAAATTTCTGATTACATGTTGTGCTTAATGCTCGTAAATCGTCAAAACAGCATCTGCAACTTGGTTTAATTTCGGAAGGGTTGATGATCGTTCAAACGTCTTTCCAGTTAATCCCGAAGATGCTCAATAGGATTTAGATCCGGGCTATTAGCTAGCCATCTCAGGGCATTAAGATTGTGCTCCTGTAGGAAATTTTCTCACGACCGTGGCTACGTGTGGCCTGGCATTATCTTGTTGTAGAATGAACCCAGCGCTCATATTTTGGGCAATGGGACGATGTAACGGACAGCCGTTAAAGTCCCTTTCCCAAGGTCCGTGTGTCCTGTCAAAGTTATACCAGCCCATACCATTATCGACCACCTTTAAATGGAACAATTTCTTGCATACAGTCATCCAAATATCGTTCACCAGGACGCGTAATTACATACTATACTATTACTCACAGCAACGGCGACAGAGGTTGCTCTGAATCACAGTATAGATTGTAGTGACCAAAACGCGCAAATTTTCGCTTTATAATATACTACGGTCCAGAGCGGCGGTTAAAAATGTTATGTAAAATGCTATGTATGCATGTTTTAATAGTGTAAAAATATGTTGGATTATTATGAACTCTTAATAATATTATTATTTATTGATTTTTAAAACTTTTTTATGGTACCCTATCTATCACGTCCATCATTATCATAACTAAAATAAAAAATATATAATATTGATTTGAGTAATTCACAACGCCGTAGTTATTGATATTTATCTTTGTTAAACTGTTTTGTTGCCAAATTGATCGGTCATACTTCATAATGTATTTCTATTATGACATTATTTTTAATAATTATTAAATCTACGTAGAGAAATTTTTTAAAAATTATTGAAATTGTTAAAAATAACATATCACCAGACTCAACAGACATTATCGTTCGACTAAATAAATGTCTTGAAAAAATTAAAACTCCTACAGAACTATTACATGCATTTGTTAATATAAAAAACATTTCGCGTGAAAAAAAAATTAACGTTCAACCGACATCAATTAGTAGGCGCACACAAAGACTTGGCCTCACGTCTGGTTCCAAAAGGATTCAGGCTGGAGGGCCCGCCAAAAATGAAAATCTTAATAGGAAACGCAAAGCCTCAAGATCCTTAAGTGAAGCGGTCCTTGTTAATAGACGTAGTGCTAAATCTCACTAATGTATAGGTATTTTATTTTATTCTGTTTTATCTTCATAATTTTATTTTATATCAACTATGCCGTTTTTTTAAGCTTAATTTTGTTTCATTTATATGAGTTTATTTTCTTTTATTTTAAGCACGATATAATAAGTACATCACGTATTTATAAAAATGTATTTTTTTGTAATAATTAGAAAAATTAAATACTAAATAAACTAGTTTGATTTTTACTTTAATTCTAAGAACTTAAAATATACAACTGCGATACAACCTACATTTGAGAACTCTGACAATACTTTCCTCTACGTACCTCTGAAATAACTCCCTCAAGATGGAGTACTTATCTGTCAAACCGTTATTATGCTTATGCTTTTTGTTATTATAAAGTTATAAGGGAGTAAGGTTAAAGCAGGTATTGTATCAATACAATAATTTATAATAGTTTAGGACATTAAACAAAACAAATCTGTCTGACGATTTTATGCAGGCAATAAAACCCCCATTTAAATACCTTTGTAAGTACCCATCCAAAGAATTTCAACACATTTTCATAGAAATACAACATGCTATACAGCATTTTATATAATATTTTTAAGCACCGCTCTGGGCTGTAGTATATTATGAAGTGAAAATTCGAGCGTATTCGTCACTACAATCTATACTGCGACTCAGAGCAACCTCTATCGCCGGTGCTCTGAGTAATAGTATAAGTATGTAATTACGCCACCGGGACGTCTCCATACCCGAACACGCCCGTCATTATTGAATAACACGTTTTTTTCATCTGTTAACATTACATTGGCCCACTGCTCTAAACTGCAATTAAGATGCTCTTGACTAAAGTTTCAACGATTTCCTCGAGAAGCTGGAGTTAATCTAGGGGCTCTAGCAGGTCGTCTTGCACGGAGTTGTACTTCGTGTAGTCAATTTCGGGTCGTTTGGTCCGAAATTCTCTTTTCTGTAGCTTCTAAAAGGCGATTTTGCAGTGTTCTAGCAGTAGCGGTGCGATCCCTAATTACCCAAAGTCGTAAAAAACGATCTTCTCTCTGGGTTGTTGCCCTTCGTCGATTGGGATAAGAGGCTCTTCTTACTATGTCATAAATTTGGTAGTGATGCCACTGCTCTAGCAACTTGGAATTCGTTGAGGTACACCCTACGTATCTTCTTCTACCCAATACATTAACATTCATTGTTTAAATTTTAAAATTTAATACCTATCACGAATTAAAGTAAAGTGAAACTAAATAATAAATTTATTATATCAATGATTTTTGTTTTTTATGTAGCTAGAAGTTAAAAAAGTAACAACAACCAAAAGGAACATTATATAGGACTCTTAGTAGAGAGTCCACACCAAAAGTTTCTACCGTAAAATATTTCTAGCTATAATAATATATATAATGACTTAAAATACTGTCTCCTCTTTCATTTTGAGTATTTATATTATATTTCAGACGTGATAAATCACTAAAATAAACTCTTTCATTTATGCCACAATTCTGCCATGGTTTAATAAAATTAAATTTATTTCAAGAATTTTTGGGCCGCAATTCTGCCATACATAAACTGGCAAAAAGTTTATACCTGCTTATTTGGGCGGAAATTTGGCTATGCCCTAGGATATTATTATAGTTTTGTTAAGTGATACCCTGTATTATTAAAATAATTTAAAATCTTATAAAATTTAACTATCTCTGTTAATTCAAAATTATTATAACTTTGGTTTATGGTTAATGAATAAGTTCCCAGTTCGTTGCCCCTAACGCGTGTCAAAAAGTCATAGAAAGAATGTTTTCCGTCATTATTCTAATAAGTCCTAATGACCCGCTGCGGGCCGTAATCGGTAACTGGGGCTGATTTGAATCTGGCAATGTGGCGCCATAGTCAACTTATATAATTATGGCAATAAATGTGAATTAAAAAAAAAAGTTTTTTTAGTGGGAACTGTACAATTTAAGCTTGTGACCCGTTTGTTTGTAACGTGCGAGGTACAAAGCAACAGTTTTTGTATAATTAATTTAATAATACCTATATAAGAAAATCAATGTCTGGCAGGGTTGTCGCGTTTGCAAAAGAATGGTACATTCCACAATAATTCGTTGATTTCTCGACCGCAATAAAATTTAAATGACAACCCTCAGTGGAAAACCCAGCCATAAATAAGTTGCCTGACAAATATCTATTGTGTAAACACGACACCTTTTGAAAGGGTACAGTCAATACCTCCTATACAAGAGGTGTTTTGGAGGTGTATAGAGGAGGACAGTCCGATTACCTACAAATATAAATATTTGGTTAGCTGTTTTGGATGCTAACACACACTAAAAAATACCTTGACAAACTTCAAACGACTGATGAACAACATAAAAAGACTTTTGCTTGCTGCTGCCTTTGCTTTAACCTACATAATATACCCAAAAGTAGGTACAATAATAAATAAAGGAAATTTTAAGTCCGGACGTACATGCGGGTAGCCAAAGTTATTAGGTAAAACGAGAAATCAACGAATTATTGTAAAATGTACGGTACCTTAAATACAATAGATATTTATGCAACCAGTTAGGAAATGTTTAATAAAATATTAAATGAACTTTTTTCTAACGTGTTCCATACAAAATTTTTCTAATTTTGAATAAAAGTGATTTTATTACAGGAAAATGAAAAAAAGGTTTAATAGTTTTTCGAACCCCGTATTTAGTTTGGTTGCTAAGCGCTGTTTAATATGAAAATTTCCAAAAAACCTTTGCACATTTTATCAGATAATTTAAATAGCCTTCTAAAACTCGCTAAGATTTGTTTCTACGATGCTTAGAAACAGAACGTTTAAAAAACAAAACAGAAATTTTTGCGATAAATAGTCATATTGTTATATTTACCACTACAAAGCTGGCTTAAAAAATTTGAATGACAGTTGATTTTAAGCCTGTGCCCTTTTTTCGTAATATCTAAAAAACATAACTGGGCACTGTTCATCAAATAATTAACTTCGTTAATCGCTTATCCGTTACTAAAAAAGTTAACTTCATTAAACGTTAAAGCGTTACCTCTGGGACGATTTAACGCAAGTTAACGTTACTCGTTAATCCGTTAACACGTAATAAAAATGCTTTTTTATATCGTTGCGTTAAACATCTACTTATAAGAACTGTAGGTTTGGGTTCTGGAAGGTAACAGGTTAGGAACAAAAAAAAACGCGTATAATAAGAGTGTTTAGTTTAGTCATCTGGTATCATGTGGATATTGCCCTTCATGAACATTAATATGTTAAAGTTCTTGTTTGACAGCGAAGCTCGTTCCAGCATTAAAATATCTTTGCCTGTGGAAAAACGACGTTCAACTGCAGTGCTTGAGGGTATAGCAGTATATATTTAATAAACAGATTTGTGAATCTGTTCCCCCGAGAAATGCGGCATCGTTGAACAAATGTTTTGTTTATGTCCAGCCACATTTTGTCGAGATTTTGAGCTTTGTACTCTTTTGGCTCTTAGATTTTTCTTTAGACTGAGTGACAGAATTGAAAAAGTCTTCCCATCATCGTAGTTGTTACTGCGTTGCTGCCTCCGCTACACTTAAATTATCTCTGTCCTTCAAACTTTCGGCAGCTCCTTGTCCTAACGCCTCTTCTACCTTTTTTCCATGCACTTACTGCTGTCATACTATCGACGATTAACGGACTTGAAAAAATTTAACGGAAGTTAACGAGTCCGTTAACATTTTTTAAAGTTAACTTAAAAGTTACTCCGTTAGTGGAAATTTTAACTTCGTTAATTAACGATTAAGGGATCAACGAGTTAATGCCCAGTTATGCTAAAAAACAACGGTATTTAAGTTACAAATTATACTTGAATCGGAAAATTTGAAACGTTTCAGGATTCTATGTATAATTTTACACCTAATTGTACTCTATTTTAAGTGTTAATACCTACAGTTATGTGATTTGTCAACGTTGCAAACTAAAAAACACCTTTATATGGTAAAATCAAAACTTACAGTAAATGTACCTACTGAAATGTAAAAAAATAACAAATTAATTAATAAAATAAACTGGTATTAGGCAAAATAAAATTATTAAACACGGTAGCAAAGCATGTGTGAAAATTATAATTAATTGATTTTTTTCTGCCTTATTAAGGTAAGGCATTTACATATCGCTTTGTAAATGCTATTTACTTTGTCAGTTTAAACGATTTTAATGCAGAATCACGTATGTAAAACAACCTATAATAAATACTAATTTTAAGCGAACCAACAGTAGCGTAAGGAAATCCAAATAAGTAAATTTATACATACAGTGTGTCTACTTAAGTTCTCTACATATAGGAATCTTTTTTATTATTAGTTTAATAATAAAAGTTATTTTTTACATAAAGTTCTGCCAAAACAATGTTGTATTATTCAAACTTAGGTTCATTTAATAGCCCAGTAACTCAAGACCTGAAAGTACCCAAAGCTGTAAATAAATCTGTTCTGTTTCATTTGTAGTGCAATTCTTGGGTCTTCGCGGATGATTTTAAGCGAGAAAAAGGTTATCTCGATTCCGTCGTGGGAACTCGCTAAAATGGCCCCCCAAAGTCCCAAAAATGAGTTTCCCGCGAATATCTACCATAATATGCGAATAGGGGAATTTTTATTCAGACAAAAAATGAAGATCATCTCGAAATCTACAAAAATGGTCCTTACCATTTTTTTCGCAACACCAAAATCCATAACATTCCACATTGGATACATGTGGTAGTAGTAGTTTCTTACGAAGAAAGATGGTGAAGAAAATTTTCTGGGATCATTGAACACTTGCTAAGGTCTCATTATAAAAAGAAATGTTAATAACAAACCATTTTTTCAAAAATATCAATAAATTAATGAGATACTCTCAAAATATTGTGAAAAAAAACTTTACCGCTTTTTTTAATATTCTAGAAAAATCAGAATGGACCCAAACTCATATGCAATGATAGGTACGGGTTTTCCCATTCTGATGAACTTTGAATGATTAAAAAATGTACATTATTGCCCGAGTAATGGAACAATTCGTCCGCCCGCTTATAAGTGAATTTATGAAGATAGCGGCATTCTAGCGGTAGAGCGGCAGCTGAAATGAGGGGACTTTTGGGTCCCATTAACTCGAAAATTATCGATTTTTAGAAAAAATTTATAAGGACCATTTTTGTAGATTTCAAGGCGATCTTCATGTTTCGTCTAAACAAAAATTCTCCAATTCACATATTTTGGCAGATATTAGCGGAAAACCCATTTTTCGCGCCTTGAGGGGCTATTTTCTGCCCTTTCCCACCTGTTAATGTTGATAAAATTTTTTTTTGCTCAAAAGCATCCCCAAAGGCCTATGAATTGCGCCATAAGGGAAAACTGTACAGATTTACTTACAGCTTTGTCCCTTCATTTACTGGACTACTAGAAGATGTAATCGATATAAATATAAGATATTTTTGACATTAACTTACCACATAGATTAAGTGTTTTTTGTGCTAAGCTCACCTGAAAATTAAAAAAAAGTGTTTAGTGCGTTTCGACATTTAGAAATTTTCAAAATTTACATAAAAAAGATGATATTTTATTTTTGCGGTTATATAGAAGATGTTCTAAAACTATAATGTTATGAAAAATTAAAAGACATCAAAAAAACAACAACTTAAATGTTTAAAAGTTTTGACTCTTATCTTTAGTAGAGCCCACGAAAACATTTATAAAATCCACCTACTAGGTGGGACAGAAACAAGTTTTTAGAAGTTTATTTCTTCCCTTTCCGTCAACGATATCCAAAAATCTGCAATTATTCAATTTTACGGCACATTTGTTCTTTCAAGGAGGAAAAGCTCCCATACAGCTGGTCGGTGGACAGAGGGAGGAAGCTTCCTTGTAAATGTGGAATCATTAAAGGCACTCCTTTGGATGAAAATAAGAGTATAGTTCAGTAAATGAAGTCCGAAGAAACCTCAAACCTGAAGATCAGGTTGGGCCGTCACAATTTTTTTAATTTGCAGGTATTAATGTATACAATAACCTCTGAAAATATCATACATAAAAAAATGTCCGCAAGGGCCTGAAAATGGCCCTCAAAAGCCGGGAAATCCGTTTTTTCAACTAATTTGGTCGATATCTCCCGAAATATGACACTTACGCAATTCGTGTTTAGACAAAAATGAAGAGCAGTTTATTAACTGCAAAAATGATTCCCATCACTTTTGTCAAAAATTTGATAGTTTTTGCAATAATCGGCCATAAATGCGCCTAGTATTTTTTGCACCTGCCCCGTATCTCGAAAGGTGCTTTAAGTTACTTACACTTCCAAACGGGCGGACTAATTTTTAAATAACTCATCATGAAAGAAGGAACGTGTAGCAATAAGATCTTGTTACTGTTTCCTTTTTTTTTTGTTTCTTTAGAATATTAAAAACTCGAGCCAAAGTTAACTTTTTGGTGATATTTTATTAATTAATAATTAATTAATTAATTAATAATAATTATTAATCTGTTCACATTTTTTTTATAAAAAGTAATTTTACCGAATCCTTTTGGATAATGGGGCTTTGAAAGGTGCTGAATACATTCCAGAAGACTTAATAAATATTTTTTGTGTATTTTTATAAACAAAGTGTTTTTTTAGTTCGGTTCTTTAGATTTTCGAAGTTTTTAAAAATGCTCGGGTTTATTGCTAATTAATATATACTCAAGGACCATATCGGCTAACAACGCACATCATTCAAAAGCTTAGATTGTCCCCTTCTCGATGGCACTCTTCTTTTTTTTCCAAATTTTTTAGTTTTTCGGAAAATCGAGGAAATTCTTGTCCCAATAAAAACTCGACATTTTTTTTTTGATGATTACTTTCTTCGTGTTCAAATTTTTTGAGATTTACAACTGTATTAAAGATCACATTCTGACCTTTTTATCAACTAACCACAACTAAAATAAAAAGTAAGACGATTTTTTTACACTTTTCACATCTTCTGGATTAATAAATGTATGCATTCAAAATCTACAATCCTATTTACAAAGATTATTTATGGTCCTTAAATATTTATTAATTCCCGATAGACATGAGCATTTTCGAAAACTCCGGAAATTAAAAAAACCGCCCTAAGAAAATCACGTTGTTTATAAAAATACACAAATATATTTATTGAATTTTGCGGAATGTATTCAACATCTTCCAAAGCTCCATAATCCAAAGAATTCGGTAAAATTACTTTTAAAAATATGAACAGATTGATAGAGGGTCAAAATATCGAGCAAAAAATAACCCTTTTTCCTCGAGTTTTTAATATTCTAAAGAAACAAAAAAAGGAAACAGTAACAAGATATTATTGCTACACGTTTCCCTCTTTCATGAAAAATTTAAATCATGCAAAAATATGCATTTTTATTTAGTTATTTAAAAATTAGTCCGTCGGGTTTTGGAAGTGTAAGTAGCTTAAAGCACCTTTCGAGATACGGGGCGGGTGCAAAAAATACTAGGCGTATTTATGGCTGGTTATTGCAAAAAAATATCAAACTTTTGACAAAGGTGATGGGGAAACATTTTGCAGTTAATAAACTGCTCTTCATTTTCGTCCAAACACGAATTGCGGGGTCATATTTCGGGAGATATCGACCAAATTAGTTGAAAAAACGGATTTCCGGGCTTTGAGGGCCATTTTCAGGCCCTTGCGGACATTTTTTTATATATGATATTTTCAAGGTTATTGTATACATTTAAAACCTGCAAATTAAAAACAAAATTATGAGGCCCAACCTGATCTTCAGGTTCACACCTTCGTTTACTGTACTAGTAATGTTTGTACACCACGTGACCACGCGTTTTTGGTTTGAAAAAGTGGCTCCACTGTTTGGGTTTCCTTTTTAAAGGGCCAAGTTAAAAAAAAAGAAAATTTTTTTTCCCTACGTTTATTTTTTTCTTACCATTTACCAGTTTCTAATCTCCGAACAAAGCAAAAATCTTTTTGTCAAAATTACTGATTATAATAACCCCCAAAAATTTTAAAAATTTCAAAAAATAAATCATATTAATGGTAAAAAGAACAAAACCTTTTATGAGGAAAAAATTTTGGCAACACAGCTCTGTTTGAAGCTGAGATGATATTACGACAGACCGGTTTGTTGGGTATTTGGTTTTTTGGATAGTTTATTTGGAAAGTTTTAGTTTTTTTGATTAAATTATTTTAAAAAACGAATTTTACAAGTTTAAAAGTTCTTTTCAGAGCTACTTTGCATATTTGGGTTTTAAAGGAAAGTAATGTGTTTTTGTTATTGAGGTTACGTAAAAAAAATTTTTTTTTTTTATTTTTAAAAAAACTTTTAAAAAATGGGATCGGAACAAGATGCCTTATAATAATGGCACATTTTAGAAGGCAACTCGTAATGAGGATGGATCTTGGTCATATTCTCCCAAAGTTGCATGGACCAGTTTGGGAAAAGGGTTCCCTGACAATTTTGTTGAGTATGAAACATTTGTTCATCACAGACGTATGCTAATCAATCGTTTTGAAAAAAGCATTGTTTTTGAAGGGGAAAGCCCATAACCAGCGTGCTTACAGAACCGTCCAAGTTTGGTGTCCGAAGGGAGACAGTCCTAACAAATCGGTAGAGAAGTGTCTACCAGCCGGTAAGGATACTATTTTAAATAAAATTGAAATTTATTTTTAAATGCCATACATTTTTTGGGAATTTGGGTACTTCCCTAAAGCACTTCCCAAAATTAGAAATGCATCCATATAATACAGTTTGCAAAAACCCTTCCAACCGTTTATGCAAAGAGGGTGCAGTTTTGTAAATGGTTTAATGAAATTCTTAACAATGATGATGTTTTGGACCGTACTTTTTTCCCTTGATGAAAGGTTTCATTTGTCCTTTTGTAAATAGTCGAACTACCGAATTGGGCCAGGGTAACCATCCCTTTTAATTCGAAACAATTTTAAACCCCCAATTAAAATGGGGGTCTGGTAGCAATTTAGAAAAGGATTATGGGTCCAATATTTTTTTACGATACAGTAAATGTGAAAGGTACCAAAAATTCTGCATGAATTTTTTAGAACTTGATGATGAGGAACTTTGAGGGGGTATTTAAAAGATGGGGGTCCTAAACAGCTCGGGGAACTTTGCAATACATAGCCGAATTTTATGAAGATAGAATAATTAGCAAAGATTTTCCCCCTGTTCTCCAGACTAACGCCTTGATTTTTTTTATTTGATATTTAAAAAATAAGGTCTTCAGAAACAGACCCACAATGTTGATGAACTGGAGGAAGAATTCGGGGAGATAGGACACATTACAGTTGACCCGATTCACAATGTGTTTGATAATTTAAAAAAAAGAGTCAACATAGTCAGAAATGGGAAGACATTTTGAACACTTGCAAATGTTAATTTTTTGCTTATTAAAATTGTTTTCTTTGTTTTATGATACTTGCCCAAAACTTTTTGTTTTTTTTTCCGTTAAAGAATACCTGGGCACCAACTTCATTTTTTATTATGACTTAAAAATTTTTAAAAAGAAAGATACTCTAAGACCTCATGGTTTTTCAAAGCTATTTGTAAATTATTGTTTAAGTTTTATTACATTTTAATGTTTGTATGTCTTTTATTTTATTGTGAAACTATACTTTTTTTTTTTTTTAGTATAATATTTAAATAATTAATTTTTGTGATTTTGCATCTAATTTCTTTTAGCATTAAAATTATTAATTTTTTTTTATGAAAATTGAATTTAATTTATTAATAAAGTACAAATAAATCTTTAAAGCCCACCATTTTAAGTCAAGAGTTTTATTTAAATAATATAAAAAATTTTGGGAAAACTTTAAAATGACTTGAATAGTCCGAAAATGGTTTTTTAAGGTTTTTTTGAAAAAGTAACAGGATTTGAATGCGGTTCTTTCATTCAACTAAAGATATAGAAAATTTTCGAACAAATTTAACTAATGGGAAATGAATAATTTCATTTGCATAAAAATGATTTTTAAAAATTGAATTATAAAAAAATTATAATTTGGTAAATAATGATAAATGGGTCGAATTTTTACCAGGGGGTTTTTGAGGTCGCTGAACAGAATAACATGGAAAAGGCCAGTATGGGCGCTAAGGATGGGTAAACGTCATCTTCTAAATTTTCAAAAACCGTAATGTCAGTCAAACTGTGGTAAAAATTCCCTTTAAGTTTCCCATCCTCAGCGCGCACCAGGTATCCTAATTGCCAAATTTTATTCGGCATGTCAGCCACCTTAAAAACCCCCCGAGTATCAAATTCTCATTTATATTATTTACCCAGTTATACATTTTTTATACCTAACTGCAAACCTTAAAAAGCATTTTTTAATGGAAAAAAGTTTTTCTATTCCCAAAAATTCAATTTTTTTAAAAATTTTAGATGATACGAATCAAAAAAAAAAAAACCGCATTCAAATCCATTTTACCCAAAAAACCCCGTATGACTTCGTTTCCTTGACTAAAATTTTTTCACCCCAAAACTAGAAACAAATTATTGACAAACGAGACTTAAACTAAATGCATAAAAAATTATCCCAAAAAAATGTAATAACTTGGTTCAAATTACAATTATTAAAAAATGATAAATGGAAATTTTCAACCTTAAAAAAAAAATTTTTACATTTAAAAACGATTTTTAAAAAAGGGGTAATGAGTATTTCAGGGGTATTTTTTTTTAAAATTTTTTGCAACCTCTGAATAGGCAACCCCAACATTTTTGGTCACGTGGTTTAAAATGTACTTGATATGGGATACAAGAGGTATTTACAGGTTAGGACGGAAATATTTTTTGCTTGGAAAGAAACTAGGAGTTTTTGATAAATAAATAACTCACCTTGAATACGTCAGATAATGTATCATTAGATCCATAACTTTAAATTCAAAGTAAATCCATTTTGAATTTATTTAACATCACACAATATACACGTCGATTTAAATAAATGCATAATAACTCCATGTTTATTTAATAATTTAACATTTAATTCAGTTTTTATTAATATTATTTACTAACTTGTATGTTCAGTCACTTTTAACGGTCTTATCTTGGGATTTCTATTGCAAAATTTATAATAAATAATGGACTTGACACATACAACCTCGATCAAAAACTAAACGCAACCAAGCATTGCAGATACACACACACACACATTACTACCAATAATAATTTTTGTTCTGTGACAGGAATATTAACATAACAAGTACAAAAGCCAACCATCACGTACAATACAGGCATAATACGCTGATAAGACAGTCAGTCCCCACATTTATGCATTTCCAATATTAATATACAGGGTACCTAGAAAACACGTGTACAAAATTTTATGATAGACTTCTGATATCAAAATAGGCCTATTCAATTTGTCTGAAATTGGCTATTTTGGCCATAAAGATCGTTAAAATTTTAAGAAAATATTAGTGTTTTTCTAATTTCTTAAAAATGTGCTAACTAATTTTATTATTTTTTGGTTTACAGTCGTCACAAAAATGACTTTTTTTAGTTGTATACTGACAGGCTATAAAAAACTGAAAGTTTATGAAAGTAAAGGAAATATTTCTTCTGATTTTATATATTTTTGGCACAAAATAAAATTTTTATACCCAAAACATTTTTTATTCCAAAAATATTTCCTTAATACTGCTGGTAAAATAATGTAAAATCAATGTATACACAGATTTCACAATGTTTCCCCTAAAATTGCGTTGTAGTCCTTTTTAAATTAGCTAATAAGGGACAAATCCTTTGTCCTTTACGGGCTGCGTAGTTTAGGTCATGGTCCCGTGGGAATAATTTGGCACGGCGGCTTTGTGCTACTTTTGATAGCTCTGTTGCTGGTTCTGACAGCAGTGGGAAAAATTTTATTAATGAATACCATTTTGCGTGCCATGCAGTACGAAAGGGAATTAATCACTTATTCTGTCGAAAATATCAAGCCACCAGACAAAATAAACCGCTAAAATACAAATATTATTTCTACACCATTAATGATAGTTTAGTGAATTTAAAGACTACAAGCAATTAGAACTTAAATTTAAAAACACTTTTAAAAGTTATATGCAGATAAATATAACCTAGTTATCTTAAATAAACAATCTAAATACTGCTTGTTCAATACAATATAAAAATATTTTGTATTATTATTTTTTAAATTATCCTGCAAAGGAAATACATAGATTCCCCCTTTTTATAAAACTTTGGCATCATATTCCCTGCCCCTGATTGGTTTGCCCTTTTAAAGGTTGTCAGTATCCCAATGTTGGAATTTTGTCTGACGAATGGCAACGATGGTGCTTGTGTTCACGAAATAAAGTGTTTTCTTATTGACTATATTTCTAGGTGCACATAGCTAAAACATCGCTTTAAAAACCTTAATAGCATAGCACAAAGACAACAATACTTCGTTTTATTAATTGTTAATAAAGAATTTTTAAAATTTTATGTATAAAAAAATTAAGTAAGAGATTCGTTCCACCCTTGATTGCTCTATTAATTTGCCACTTCAAACAGTTGCGTCAAAAATGTCCGAAATCATACTTAAGGTCAAACCAGTTAATCGCATCCTTAATTTTTTCGCTTTCTTCGAATTTCTGACCGGCTGGAAGGCCACGCGTGTCCAACCTATCCTAAGGAAAGAATCTATATCTTTTTCTTCTAATTACACACCTAAAACTCTACACTCCGTTGACTGCAAGGTAATGAAAGAATTTATTAATTCTCAAATTTTAAGGTTTAAAAAAACACGCAGACTGTAAAAATTCTATCACAAAATATTCATTGATAATCATTTATTTGATTAACATAACGGTAGCAAGTCTTCTGTATTTCTTGACGAATTCCAGATCGTTGCTTTTGACCTATCTAAACCCTTCAACCCGGTCTGGCATTATGCGTTTCTAAAGAAACTTCCTTGTGGCGCTCTTCCACCTAATTTTGTTCCTGGCCCTGCAATGCTGTTTCCAAAAAAGAGTCGCGTTTCTTATTAATGACCCCACTCTTACAAGAAAGCTTGCTCGTCGACAAGCTGTAAAGAACATGTCGTTCTTTTATAAGTATTTTTACAGCTTTGCTCCGCGAATTTAGCCAATATAATTCCTTCCCTAGTAGAGTTCTCAAGGAATCCCACTCTTATGCATCCTTTTACAGTCTATCTGGAAAATAATCGAACTTTCCCCTAGTTTGTTTCTACATCCCTAGAGTGTTTGGAACTGTAGGAAAAGAAAACCCTCATATCTTACCACGTTTAATGGTAAGCTATGCTGAAGTCAAGATAAAAAAGTAACACATTAATATATCTGCACAGTTTTCATACCCCATAGTATTTAAAGCAGAAATTCCCTTTTAAAGTTAGTACGAGTATGTAAGTTATCACACCGTTATAATTTCAGCCTTTACCACCAACAGAGCTTTTCTTCTTCATTTGTTGTTTCCAGCAGCCATAGGTTTATTTCTGTTTCCATAAGCGACAACGAGCGTAATCGAAAATGTGTGTGTAAGTGCTCTTTGATGTCGTACTTTATTTCTGTTCCCGTGCTTAAATGCTGTAACATATTATTAGGAGAGATAATTAATAAAAAGTAGTAGACTATGTGACAAACGCTTATTTGACTTGAAAACGTTCGGAAAATAGAGATGATAAAACTCAAAAATAGGGAACACTGAACTCAGTTTTTTGTGTTTTTATATGTTAAAATTTTTATGTAGCTTTCTTTATTTTTTATATTTAGTTTTTGCTATTGGGGTTGTGTTTTTCCTGGTAGACAATAAACTGATTGAAATTTGCGTTTCTTTGTCCATCTATATCGCTTCAAATAAAGGATTGATTTTTGTTCTTGCTTCTGATTAAAAACTACTAATATTTTTCGTTTATATAGCGGATTTCAGTATAGAATAGATTTGCATCTAATTGCCGATCGCATCAAAATTTTACAATATAAAAGTAATCAATAGGAAAGTAAATACGTTTTTTAGATCATTTTTTTAGAGAAATTAGCAATTAAAAGATAATAAGATCGATTATCCGCAATATGATTGCTTCCTTTTGGCTTTATGAATAAGAATAAAGGAATAATCTTAAAACAACACCAAAAACTAATTTTTATCACTTAATATTTCTAGGTACTTTTTTTATGAAAACACTCATTCAAATTACAAACAATCTTCACAAATCATACCACAAAATACTTTTAGATAGCTGATTCTTACAAGTTTATAACAACAAAACTTATTAAAATCAGCTGTTCCACAAGTCATAATACAACACAAACAGCGTTTCCGTTTAACGACGTCACAACACACGACGAAAATCACTAAAAACTGACAAAGAAGATCGTAGCCGACACAACGAAAAACGGGACTAACTCTAAAAACAGAACAGTGAGAAAATCTGGTTAAATTTCGCTTTTGGGCTCGCAGCTGCTCTATACATACGCACAATGAGGTTGGAATTTTAGAGTGCTTTCTGTTGCTCTGTCTCTACTATTTATATTTTGGAATTATCATAGTTAAATATCATGTTTAAAAAAATTAAAGAAAAGGGAAGTCCATAAAATAAATAATTTAAAAAAGTTTATTTATTATTTTTATTAATTGATATTCAGTTCCTCTGTTAGAAATAAATAGAAAAATATGTGTCCCCATACTCAGAAGGCTGCTGTACTGCAATTTGAGTAGAATTTAAAAGAATACTTAAGAAAATTATTTAGATTTACCTTATTTTTTTCTAGTTTTAAAAGCGGCGTTTTTTTTTGATAGGTGTCAATAACAAGGTTTTTTTTATTCATTTTTAGTAACAACAGAATAAATTTAATCTATGTTTTGCCTTTAACATTGTTTTAAAAGTAGTAATAAGTGCAAAATATTGACTCTTTTGTGTTTTTGCATTTTAGGTATTTATTGTCACTTTTCTTGTTTTCTAATTTATATTGCAAACTTTGCAATAAAAATAAATAATTCTATATCTTCTTTATATTAATATGTAACCTTTTTTATTAAAATCTATTAAACAAATACGATATTTTTTAAAACTGACCAGTAGATAGGGTGTCCCATTAAAAAAAATGTTAATTTTATATCATATCTTATTCGTTATAACTTAAATCATTTCCTTAAGTATTCTTTTGGTTTCTACGGCAAAAAGTCGGCTATTTTCCATTTCTTTTAATCTAAGAAAAGTGAACAATTTTTAAACTTAAAAACACAACCTTATTGACGTCACTTATGATTATCAATATATTTGCTAACATTTATTACGTACAGCCGAAAGAAGTCTCATAAGTTCCTTAAAAAAGCCTAAAGCTTTAGACAAGGTCTGGCTGCATGCAAGTCTCAACAGACTTCTTTATTAAATTTTTCATCTCCGCTATTTTTCTACATCATTATCAAACCCCAAATAAAACATCAAACAGTAAAAAACATAATCATTTTACATGATTTCCATTAATAGAAAAGGGAGTTGCTTAATTTCTTAATGACGTCATATTACAAGAACAACGACTCTATTTTACCGGCCTAACCACTAGTGATTGTTTCATTTTAAAAAAGAGACAAGCAACAAACTAAGGAGTTTGTAACTGAGATTTTAAGCCTAAAAGAAATCTACAAGAAAATCCAGTAATTCAAAAGACCAAACGCTATCCAAGAAGATTTAAAAGATCCAAAGATACAATTAAAATAACGCAACAATATCTAAAAGCCATTTTTTTAACAAGAAGAAGAAGAAGAGAAAAAATAAAAGTAATAAGATAGTCCTAAAGATAACAAAGGTTATCTAAAAAGATCTGAGAAATTCTAGATCGCAGAAAATTAAAGAATAATTACCTCCAATTCTCGTACCTCACTAGATTTATCCCGAGCTCTAGATATCGACTCCGTCAAAGCAAGGAGATGCTGTGCCTACTGCGACTGAACCGTGGGCAAGGACGAACCGAGACACGTGGAAGGAACATAAAGGCCTGAAGGAGGAACAAGAGGGAGAACGTAAATAGGAAAAGGAATACGAAAACACGTATTGAAAATTCAAGGGCGACATAATAAGCTTTATTAAAGGTATGCTTTGAAATTTAAATTTCATATTCTGAGTGTGCTGATAAGAAAGGCATTTGAAAATTTGCGTCTCTTCCTTTATGAGCAAATATACACTGACCCACAAAAACAGTTCCGAGGCAAACTAAGTACTAACTAAGACAATATTAATATTTTTTAATACCAACACATTCATTTCACGATCGCGTATTGGCATTATCTCCTGTGGCACGACACAACCTTAGAAAAGTGTATGTCGAATTATGGAAGACAATGTTCAAACGATTTGCCCTAAAAACTAGTTTTTAGTTCTAGTGTTGCTAGTTTTGGATAGTACTAAGCAAAACTAACTGTAAGACATGCGACTCACACTAAATAATTATATACCAGATGCTATTCGCCTCAAGAGAAACACTTTAGTGAAAAAAAATCATTTTGGAAGACTTATTTATAAAAAGGTATACATTTATAAATGCCGACGTTTTGTTACCGGGGTAAAATATCTTTCAAGGAAGTGGCTTTACAAATTTAAATTTTTCAAATTTTTTGTGTTGTATATATCAAAAGTATATTGCCAAAATTTTAAACCCCACCTTTAAAATAAAAAAAATAATCCAAAAGTCTAATTATATGCATATTAAGGGTTTTTTTCTACTACCTTCTTAGAAAATACCGTTTTTAACCCCTGAATAAGGGTAGAAAACAGCACTTTACCTCCCTTAGGGAGGTAAATTTTTTACCTTCGGGAGGTAAATTTTTACCTTCCTGTTCCAGCCGACCATGCCAATTAATTTATGTCTTGTCAATGTCAATGTCCTAAGTGATTTTAAATCATATGTTATACTTTGACAAGTTTTTAATACCATGTTTATCCCAAACAATCAAAACCACAAATTATTAATAGAAGTAATAGAACACATAGTTGATATTTGCAAACATTTTATTTCCCTTTATAAAATATTTTACAAAATAATTTTAAGACTTGGGGGTGAAAACTAGCCTTTTTAATAATCTCATCGGGTAAAAAAAGTATGCTATGTCATAACCATGGACATTGAATTGATTATGCCACATCTGAACCGAACCCCGGAACCCTAAAGTCCGAAACTTATCAACATACAAATATCTTCTTTTGCTCCGCACTTTTTGAGTCCACCGTATATTGTTTTCTTATGCTACATACTTTTTTAATCCAGCGTATATGCTTTAATATATTTTTTTAATACCCTCGTAGAAAATACCGTTATCAACCCCTGAACAAGGGCAGAAAACAGCACTTTACCTCTCTAAGAAGGTAAAATTCGTACCTCCCTGTTCCAGCCGAGCATGCTAATTAATTTATGTCTTGTCAATGTTAATGTCTTAAGTGATTTTAAATTTTACGTAATACTTTAACAAGTATTTAATATGGGGGTTTACCCAAACAATCAAAACCACAATTTATTAATAGAACACAAATTTCAAAGATATTTTTAAATTTAAATGAAAAGTAGTAGAAAAAATTATATACATGTGAAAGAGGGATAATTTTTCCTAATGGTAAAGTTTAAGCTACTATTTATGGTGGCAGTAAATTGCCAAAATTTTAAAAACGTTAAAAACAAAGAAATCAAAAACTCAAAACCTAAACTTAAATGGGGTTTAAATTTTGCAAACATTTTTTTATGTTCTATTTTATTCCCCTCTACTAAATTTAAAAGTATATTTAAAAAAACTATTTTAAGCTTGGGGGTAAATAATATCTCTTTTGATTAACTCACCGGGTAAAAAAAGTAGGCTTTGTCATAAGAACGCCCTGTAAAATGAGTATGGCACATTTGAAAGGAACCCTGGAACCCAAAAGTCCGAAACTTACCAACATTTAAATATATTCTTTTATTCTGCACTTTTTTAATCAACCGTATATTGTTTTCTTTGGCTCCACACTTTTCGAATTCACCGTATATGTTTTAAAATATTCAATTCTTGTATACATTTTTAAAGCCTGTAAGTTTTGTAAGAAGAAAAGGCCTCTTTGACATCTCTTACAGTTTGAATGCTATCGAAACGAACTACTTGTCGCCCACTGTACATATAAAAATCACACAACTTACACATTATTACATAAATATTTTTTACAAAGATGTATAATCTATTCACTTAATGCAGCAAACTTACACAAAAGAGGTGACTCACTGCTACCTCGCTTATCAGGATAAGAAAAACATATACAAACCGGGATATTTCTTAGTCATTTGTGTCTTGGACCTCGAACGAGTAACATCAAAGGTGGATCCTTAAAATTGTGTGTATTTAGGTACAAAAATAGTAAATAGGTGTCTTACTTAAGTTTAAAAATAGTATGGGACTAAAGTGAAACAGACAAAGTGTGGTAGTGAAGTGAAATGGAGCTGTTAAAAAGGATTTACTCACTAGTACATACAGTGTCCGACACAAAGCTCGAGTGCTATAATAACCCTTATTACACTTTAAAAATATTTCATATTTTTTGATTGGGGAGACCACCCCGATTATCTTTATTTTTTTTTTTAAAGGTAACCCCAAAATTAAACTTATTTATTATTTTTTTAAATTAAAATAAAATTATTTTTTAAATTTTTTGGGTTTTGCTTATTGGTGTGGTCTAATATTACTTTGTGTTATAATTTTCCATTTTGAAAATATTTTATAATGTATTTATATGATTAGGGAGACTCCCCTATTATTCATTATAAATTTTCAAAGTAACCCAAAATTCTTTACATTTTGGAAATAAAATTAGGTTTTAAAATTTAATGGATTTGCTTATAAGTGTGACAAATACCTTATTATTTTAAAGTTGTAAAAATTTTAAAATATTTTATAATAATTCTTTGTTATGGGTGACTTACCAGTTTTTTTTCAAAAAGTACCCAAACCTAAACATATTTTTTTAAAAGGAATAAAATTAAGTTTTACAATCACTGGTTTTTCTTAAAAGGTGTGATCACATACCTTAGTTATGTAACAGTTGTAAAAATTTTAAAAATATTTTATATAATTTTTTGTTATGGGGACTACCATTATTCTTTTTTTTTAATTTTTCAAAATAAAACTTTTAAACCTATTTAAATATTTCTTAAAAGGGAAAAATAAAATTAAGGGGTACAAACTTTTTTTTAGTGATTCCAATTAGTAAATTAAAAATTTTAAAAATTTTTAAAAAAATGTTAAATAAAAACATTTTTTGGTTAAAAAACCAAATTTTTACTTTATTAAAAAATAATTTTTAGGGAATAAAATATTTTAAATTTATAGAAAATTGTAGTAAAAAATAAAAAAGTTTAATTTTGTTAGGTTGCCCTATAAAAAAATTAATTTTTTACATAAATATTTTTTACAAAGATGTATAATCTATTCATTAGCAGCAAACTTACAAAAGGGTGACTCACTTTGCTTTCAGGTAAGAAAACATATACAAACCGGATTTCTTAGTCTTTGTCACCTCGAACATACATCAAAAGGTATCCTAATTGTGTGTTTTCGGTACAAATAGTAAATATTTTACTTTTTAAAATATATGGGACTAAAGTAAACAGACAAATTGGTATTGAAATGGAGCTGTAAAAAGGATTTACTCACTAGTGCATACAGTGTCCGACATAAAGCTTGTTATATAGTGGTAACAATTTTAAAAATATTTCAAATATTTCTTGATTACGGAGACCTATCCCGATTTTTTAATTTTTAATTTTTTAAAGTTAACTCTAAATTAAACTTTTTATTATTTTTTAAATTGAAAATAAAATTATTTTTACAATTTATTGGGTTAGCTGCTATTGGTGTGGTCTAATATTACTTTGTTATAATTTCACATTTTGAAAATATTTATAATGATTATTGATTACGGGAGACCTACTCTATTATTGAGCACAATAGCCGATCAGTGAGGGCGTAAAAGTCCACTCACTTAAATACCCTATAAAGGACAATAAAATTAGGTTTTACAATTTACGTGGACTTTGCTTATAAGTGTGACCTAATACTACCTTACTTATTTTAAAGTTGTACAAATTTTAAAAATATTTTATAATAATTCTTTGTTATGGGTGACTTACCTAGTTTTTTTAATTTTTCAAAAGCTAATACAATTAAATTATTTAAATTATTTTTTTAAAAGGGAAATAAATTAAGGTTTACAATTACTTGGGCTTTTCTTATAAGTGTGATCTAGTACTACCTTAGTTATGTAACAGTTGTACAAATTTTAAAAATATTTTATACTAATTCTTGGTTACGGGTGACCTACCCCAATTATTTTTTTTTTTTAATTTTTCAAAAGCTAACCCAACATTAAACCTATTTAAATATTATTTTCTTAAAGAGGGAAATAAAATTAAGGTTTTACAATTTACTTGGGCTTTGCTTATAGGTGTGATCTAATACTACCTTAGTTATGTAACAGTTGTACAAATTTTAAAAATATTTTACACTAATTCTTGGTTACGGGTGACCTACCTCGTGTATCCAATTTTTTTAAATTTTTAAAAACTAACCCAAAATTAAATGTATTTAAATATTATTTTTTAAAAAAGGAAATTAAAATCCAGGTTTTACAAGTCACTGTGTTTGCTTATAAGTGTGGTCTAAAACTTTTATGTTATAATTGTACAGATTTTAAAAATATTTTATAATATTCCTTGATTAGGGAGACCTACCCGATTATCCTATTTTTTTTTCAAAACATTAACCCTAAACTAAACTTATTTAAATATTAAAAAAAAATGGGGTTTTGTAATTTAACTGGGCTTTTCTTAGAAGTTTGGTCTAATACTTACTTGTGTTATAATTGCACAAACTCTAAAAATATTTTACAATATTTTTTGGTTACGGGGAGACCTGACTACGATTATTTTCATTTTTTTTATTTTCAAAACAATAAATTCAAATTAAATATTTTTTTAAATAGAAAATAAAATAATTACAATTTCTTACTGTTGTAAGTTGGTTAATACTACCTAATTTGAGTTATAATTGTACAAATTCTAAAAATATTCTACTAATATTTCTTGGGTACGGGGAGACCTACCCCGACTATCCCATTTTATTTTTGATTCTTAAAAATAAATCCTAAATTAAATTGTTTTTTTTTTAAATAGGGAAAATAAAACCTATAGTACTATCCTACTGGTGTTATAACTACATATAGAGAGGCAATCATATAACTAAAAAAAAATATTTTATAGGGTTTAGGAATTAATTATAAAAAAAATTAACGCTTTCATTTGTCGTAAACAATAGGTAGGTCCAGTAGCGTACGGTTATGCGGTCAGAGGGTACAACCTTCCCCCTCACTTTTTGAAATAAATTAAATTATTTTGGGGAATAATTTAATTTCTTTGGATAAAAACATTAAAAATCCTGGATCGGCCACCGGTCCTAAACGGCTTTGTTTTTATTATACACAGCTTGTTAAAACACTTGAAAAATAATTATTTTCCTAAGTTACTAGAAGACGCAAATGGGTATGACACTGAAACTTGGTGACAGTATTTTTTCAAGGAATATTTTGAGCTAAAAATTGTTCCATTTTGTCAGTGGCGTGCACAGTGATAGCGTCCAATGCTTTATTTTTGGAAAATTATAGTACATCACATTTTTTTTAATCTGTAATTTTAAAACTGTTGGTACAATAAAAAAATCTTACAACCGAATTTTAAATTATGTATGGTCTATTATGCCTACAGGCTAATTTACATTTTGTTAAGTAGCAAGTGCAGGTGGGAACTGCAAGTGTTAAGTGAATAGTAAAATTAACGAGTAAACGGTCACACGCGTTAATTTTACTAATCACTTAACACTTGCACTTCTCACATGCACTTGTTACTTAAAACAATGTTAATCAGCCTTAAGAAGTTGTTCGACCTCTACACAGTTTTTTACTATTTCTTGAAATAAATTTTGTACCCACTTAAACATTGAGGTGTCACAAATAGGCAAGCAAAACAGATTCCTGCCTTTATAAAGTCCCGCAAAAAAAGTCAATTGGAGTCAAATTTGGAGAACGAACAGGCCAGTTGACCGGACCATCCCAAACAATCAACCTATTTTTAAAATTATCAACTGACTTAAAAAGCCATTAAGTTAAAATTTCCGATTAATTTAAAATCCAATCAAACTAGATTTGTAATTTAAAATAAAAACCCATCATTCCATTTAAAATTCTAAAGTTACCTCCCATTCCATAAGAGATGGTAAACGGAAAAATGTTAAATTGACATAAAATGTGTCTTTCCCTGTACTAACTAGGTCATCAATTTAAAAAACCCTCATACTTAATTAAAACACTGAAAAATTAGAATTATTTCTCTATTGTTTTAGGGTGGTGGGCTCCTAGTTGCTGTATCTCGGTTACCGAAAACAGCTGAATTGGTAAGAGTATTTCTCCCGCTTTAGTGGTAAGAACACAGCAGTTTAAATTTATCTAGTCGTGGTAAACATGTTTTTTGGTAAACTTTAATAATATCTTATATATTCTTAAGAAAAAAGGCCAAAATGTTTTTTATTATTAAGCCTTCTTTCATAGTTGCTATTACGGAGAACGAAACAGTTAAACAAAAAAAAATCACAAGTGCCAAATATAGTTTAACGGTGTAGGAAGCAGTATTTAAATTATTATTGTTTAAAGCTCTTAGGCCTAATCAGACTATACCAAAAAGTGTTGCAGACGCCAATTTTTTTTTTAGTGTGGACATTATTGTATCAATGGTCCTTTGTTATTATAGAAAGCCAGATAATCAGTCAAAAAACATCGCAGATGAACAATTAATATTTTCTTAAATGTATAAAGCAGGATTTCAATTAATGTTTTATGTTATTTAAAATGTCTACCAAGATAAAAAAAACAAAAAAAAGCGTCGCAGACGCCATATTTTTGTAGTAATATAGTCAGTACTATATAAATAGTTTTTTATGCTTAGTGTAGAGAACGAAATAATTAATTTAAAAAAAGCATCGCAAATGCTAAAGATATTCCTAAAGAAGCAGAGTATAAATTATTGTTTAATTATTTCAGGAGTCTGTAATTGAAAAAAAAAGCATTGTAGAGAATTTGTCTTTGTTTGTGAACTAAAATGGTGGAAAACGCGATAATTACTTAAAAAACACGACAGATGCCAAATATATATGTTTAATGTAGGAAGCAGGATACATCTATTATTTTAGGTTATATTTGAAATTCTTCTAGAAAAAAAAAAAAAAAACGTCGCAGACGTCACAATTTTTTCTCAATGCAGACAGATATTAATATTTAGCCATTATGAAAAAAAAAAAATTACCAAAAAAATGCAGATGCCAAATTTATTTTGATATGTAAAAAACAAATTTATTTAGGGCCTTGAAAATTCCAAAAAAAACACCAAAAAGCGCCACGCCCCAAATTTTTTTCTTAATATGGGCACATATAATTTTTTAAAAAGTAGGAAGCAAAATTATTGTTGTAGGTTGTTAAAGGGTTTTGTTAAAAACACCAAAAAGGACGCCACTTTTTTTTATGGTAGTAATATATTAATAGTTGTTCATGGTTACTGTGAAGAATATAATATTTTTTTAAAAAAACATCGCAGATGCCAAATAATTTTTTGTAATGCAGATAATTTCATCTAGGTTTTTCCGTTAATAAAAAAAAAAGCGTCGCAGACGCCAAATTTATTTTTTAATGTATAGAGTAGTACATACAAGTATACTGCCTTCGTAACAAAAAGTGTTGTATCTGCAATAATTTTGATGTTATGGATAACGAGATAATTAATCAAAAAAGCATCGCAGATGCCAAAAATACCTTTAAATAACGAAAGCACTTTTTAAAATAATATTTTAGGTTACTTTAAAAGATCGGTTAGAAAATACTAAAAAAGCGTCGCAGACGCCAAATTTTTTTCCTAATGTAAACAATACTTTTATTAATAGTCTTTAACGGTCGGTATGAAGGAGCCATAAAAAAGCATCGCAGAAGCCAAATAAACTTTTCAATATAGAAAGCAGTGCAAAAATTATCCCTAATGTAGACAGTAATATAGCGATAGTTCTTTAATATTAGGGTAAACAAGAGAGTTGAACACAACACAAAAAAGCGTTGCAGCCGCCACAATTTATCCATAATGTAGATAGTAATATACCCCTAATTCTTTAATATTAGGGTAAACAAGAAAATTAAACAACACAAAAGCGTTGCAGACGTCACAATTTATCTCTAATGTAGACAGTAATATACCAATAATTCTTCATTATTAGGGTGAACAAGAGATTTGAACAACGACACAAAAAAGCGTTGCAGACGCCACAATTTATTAATAATGTAGGCGGTAATATTCCAATAGTTCTTTAATATTAGGGTAAAGAAGGAAGTTGAACAACACAAAAAGGCCTTGCAGACGCCACAATTTATCAATAATGTAGGCGTCAACATATCAATAGTTCTTTAATATTAGGGAAAACAAGATAGTTTAAAAATAACAAAAAAGCGTTGTAGACGCCACAATTTATCAATAATGTAGGCAGTAATATACCAATAGTTCTTTAATATTGGGGAGCACAAAATAGTTTAAAAATAACACAAAAAAGCTACATTTTTAATGAAGTATAGTGTTGTTTAGTAAAGAAGTGGCTGAACAACATACATAGATATCGCAGACGCTACAATTTTGTCTTAATGTGGACAGTAATAATGCAACAGTTTTTTAACATTAAGGTGAGCAAGATAGGTAAACAACAATACAAAAAAGCGTCGCAGACGCCACAAAGCAACATTTCTTTAATATAAGAGAGAACATAATACTTGAAAAACAAACTCAAAAAAGCGTCGCAGACGCCTTAATTTTTCTAATAAAGACACTAGTGTATCACTAGTCCTCCGTAATTATGAAAACTATAATATAGTCATTGTCAGCACCACAGGCAACATCGAATAATTAGTTTTTTTTCTTAGGAGGCAAATGCTATTAGCTATTTTTTTTCAATATTTACAAATTAACAAGTTTTTTTGTTTTGGGGTACCTAACTATCGGTTGGGTGTAGTAAATTGGCTAGGAGGGTAAATCTTATAATTCTCTATCACAGAATTTTGCCGGATTTATAGCTTTTAGTACTCATTTTACGAAAGTGTTCTAATGGCATAGTTCCCCTGACACCAATACCCCCTAGGGGTTTTTCGACTATGTGGACCACAATAAGGTTATACATTATTCGACCGATTTCTGTTTTAGAGTATAAGGGGTAAAGATTTTTTTTACATATAGACAGTACTGTATCTATAGTACTTCGTATTTATGGTAAAAGCAGATAAATAATTAAAAAAGCATCGCAGATGCAAAGTACATGTTTTTTTGAATATAGGAAGCACTGTATAAATTAATATGTTAGAATATTTTACAAATTCAGCTAAGAACAACAAAAAAGCGTCGCAGACGCGACATTTTTCTCTATGTATACAGAATTGTATTATTAGGTTTTAAGAAAAACTAGATAATTAATTTGCATCGCAGATGCAAAATATTATTTTTTTAAGAATATAGGAAGCACTGCATGAATCAAAGTGCTATGTTTTAAAAAATAGCTAATACCATTTTGCTATATTATTGTCTACATTAGTAGTTGTGCTTAAAATGTTTCAAAAGGCGTTGTGAACGCCTCAATTTATTCTTTGTGTAAACATTACTGTATTAATAACCTTTTGTGATTATGGAAAACAAGATAAGTAATTAAAAAAAGCATCGCAGGTGCAAAATTATTTTAATATGTATGTGAATAGCAAAATAATAAAAGTTAGTCCCATGTTATTTCGGAGAACAAAATAATCGCACAAAAAAGCATTGCAGATGCCAAACAAAATTTTTGAAAAAAAAAAAAAACGTCGCAGCCATTTTTTTTAATGTATAAAATGAATAGTAAATACAAGTGTATACTGCCTTTCTAACAAAAAGTGTCGTATCTACAATAATTTTGCTATTATGGATAACGAGATAATTAATCAAAATAGCATCGCAGATGCCAAAAATAACTTTTGAATAGTGAATGAAACGTTTAAAATAAATTTTAGGTTACTTAAGAAGATCGGTTAGAAAATACAAAAAAGCGTCGCAGACGCCACATTTAAATTAACATAATATGTTATTTTAGAAATCCAGTTGAAAACAAACAAAAAGTATAAAAAAGAGTGCCATATCTACAAAATCTTTATTTTGCGAAAAATTTGTTATTAGGTAGGGTAGAGCTAAATATATAACCAAAAAAGCATCGCAGGTGCAAAAAATTGTTTTTAAAAATAGCCAATACCTACTATTTGCTATATTACTGTCTACATAAGTAGTTGTATTTTAATTATATTTTGTGTTATTGCCGACAAAAAAACAATTTTATTAATATTTTTTGGGTACCTAACTGTCCATTAGGGTCAGTAATTATTATTCCAAAAGTCTATTTAGAAAACAAAAAAGCATTGCAGACGCCACAACTTCTTTAATATGTATGTGAATAGCAGAATATCAATAGTTATTCATTCCCATGTTATTTCAAGGAATAAAATAATCGAACAAACAAATATTACAGATGCAAAATATTTCTTTATTAATGTTGGCGGCAGTATATAAATTCCTGGTTTAGGTTATTTTAGACGTCAAACGACAAATACTAAAAAAGCGTCGCAGACGCCACAATTTTTTTTATGTAGATAGATTAAGTCAATGCATATATGGCACTTTTATTACGACTGTATAAGGGACCCCTTGAAACAATCTTACAAAAAATATCACAAATACAATTTCTTCTTTAAAACGCAATGTTTACATTGACATTTCATGATATTATTGGAAATCTAGCTAGAAACAATTTTTTTTATGAATGTAGAAAGCAAAGTTATGTTTTCAATTAAGAATATTAAAGTTTTTAATAATAAAAAATATTTAGCTTGATGTTTAAGTGTACAATATAATCTGTAGTTTTTTTGGGATGTTTAATTTTTTAATTGTACTAATTATTTGTTTTTTTTTCAGGAAATACTATTTACCTTTTTACATGTAATTATTAATATGTTTTTTTTTCAAAGCATTTTATTAATTTTTTTAATGCTATAATTTTCTAGGGTATATGAGTTTTTAAAATGTAGCAATAAAACTGTTCTTTTAGGGTATTTTATTTGTTTTTTTTTCTAATATACTAGCTTTTTTATAAATGTACTGATTTTTTTTTTTTTTTCAGGTTATTTCAGTTTTTTAAACGCACCAATTAATATGTTTTTAGAGTATTTTGATTTTTCACATGTGCTAATTAATTTGTTTTTTTTTTCAGGGTGTTTTATATATTTTTTTAATGTACCAGACATTTAATTTTTTAGGATATAATCCGTTTTTAAATGTACTTAATTTTTTTTTAGGTGTTCAGCCACTTAATATAATGTTTTTATGGGGTACTTTAATGTTTTACTTGTACTAATTATTCTGTTTTTTTCCAGGGTGTTTTATTACTACTTTTTTTAAATGTACTAGATATTTCTGTTTTTTAGGAAACATTAGTATTTTAAATGTACTAATTACTGTTTTTTTTTCAGGTTATTTTTTGCTTTTAATCTGTTTTTAGGGTGATTTTATTATTTTTTTAATTTACTAGATTTTCCATTTTTTCAGGATATATTAGTATTTCAAATGTATTAATTATTGTTTTTTTTTTCAGGTTATTTTAGCTCTTACTCGTTTTTACGGTGTTTTAATTATTTTTTTTTAATGTACTATAGATTTTATTTTTTCAGAATACATTAGTATTTTAAATATACTAATTAGTGTTTTTTTAAGGTTACTTTAGTTCTTAATTTTTTTTTTTCAGGGTGTTTGAATTATTTTTTTAATAAACTAGATATTCCATTTTTTCAGGACACATTAGTTTTTTAAATGTACTAATTACTGTTTTTAGGTTATTTTAGCTTTTGAAACGCACTAATTAATATGTTTTTAAGGGTATTTTAATTTTTACTAGTACTAATTAATCTATTTTTTTCCAGGGTGTTTTATTTATTTTTTAATGCACCAAATAATCCATATTTGAAGGATACATTTGTGTTTCAAATGTACTAAATAATCTGTTATTTTTACGATTCTTTTCAGTCTTTTAGGTACTAATTAATATTTGTGTTTTTTTTTTTCAGAGCGTTTTATACATTTTTTTTTTCAGGGTTCATTAGTTTTTTAAATGTTTTAATTTATGTTTTATTTCAGGGTATTTTAGTTTCTCGAATGTACTAACTGATGAATGTTTTTAGGTTATAATAACTATAATATAAATAAATTCTACACTATAACTTTAAATTAAGAATACTCAAGAGGCTTTGAAAACTCTCTAATAAAGTTACAAATTCATTCTTAATGATGATTCAATTAAAATTTAAAATTGCAAATATTTCAAAGCCTCAGTGTCTTCTTGGCAGCTGCTTACGTTTCAGCTTGAAGTAAGACATATAACGAGTAGGCGGCTGTCTGTTGTTGTCCTTAGAGACCGTACAACACTGATGATGGCAAAGGAAGGCCGAAACAGTTGCCGAGGCCTTGGATATTGCGAAATAAAGGTACGTGTAACTGTGTTTCTTAAGAAATAAATAAAAATAGTGTTTATAACTTTGTAAAAGCCAGCAAAACTTATATTTATTTTATTTTTAAAAATATTATAATAAATTTTTCTTTGATTTCAGGGCCTTAATGGATGAAAAGATTAAATTACTTGACATGGACATCATAAATTCGGTAAGTGTCATGTTTATAAAGTAGTTTTGCTATAAAGTGCAAAAAATATCCATCTTGGAACTGAGTATGCCATCCAAACCAAAAGTTTGATGAAAACAAAATATGGCGGAAAATTACAGGCATATGTGTCTGTCTGTCAGTCTAAGGGCCAAGCTCGACCATGGCTTTTGTTAAAACAACTGGTGTTTTGGAACAATCGTGCTTAGTATGTCAGGTTAAAGCTTTCGAAAAGTTATTTATCGCGTTTATATCGATTAGATTGGATACTGAGTATAATTATTTCAAGATGGCACTTTTTTGCACTTTATAGGTCTATTTGTTGTTTAGTAAAGTCATCTTGTAAAATTTTTTAAAAAATGGCGATTTATTCGACTTTCCTTAAATGCACAGAAAGATTTATAAAAAAAACCATTTGTTAGTTTTTCGATTCCTTGACAGTATTACAATTATATCGAAATTTTTTACTCTAAAATAAAATATTTTATATAGGATTTTCATATGGAAAATAGAAAGAGCTAACTTTGGTTAGCATGCATTTATTAATGCTTAAATAACTTTAAGTTTACTATGATAAATGCATTAGTTTTCAAAAGATAGCACTGTTGGTTTGCTCTTAAATTTTAAGTACATACGAATTTCTGTAAACTGTATTATTGTAATAATGAGCGTCATCAACATTTGAATATTACATGATATGATGATCTACTGTATTAGGCTATTCACAAACCTATTGAGTTGAAGTATAGTACAGGAAATGAGATTTTTTTTTGTAAAATGAAGCAGTAATTTCGGGCACATCAGATCAACTTGAAATTTTTTGAAATTTGTCAAGAAAGGTGTCAAATATGGAATTAAACAAGTTTGGTTACTGATATTTGGTCCAAAACGCTGTAAAAATTGGCAAACTATTTTTTTGGCCAAAAATAAAAAAATATTAAATATCTCTGGCAAGATTAAATGAATTTTCATGAAAATAGGTACCGAGGGGTTTTTGGGTCACTAATTACGATTTTAATGTCAGAAATTTCTGAAACACCCTTAAAACAGTAAAACCTACCCTTTTAGTGTAGTTTTTACTGTTTTTACATTACATTATCAAATAAATGCCATTTTTTCAGAATAATTAAGAAGACATTTTTTTTTATTATTATGCACTGAAACTGAAAGAATACAAAAAACATGACCTCAGATTATTCTTTTTGTTTTTTAATCAATTTTTTGAAAATATTTTATCGTATTTTGACTATTATGATATTCATTCCCCCTTTTCCTTCCCCAGGGGGTAAAGAGTATCCCTAAATTTAAAAAAATGGAAAAAAAAAGTTATTATTTTTTTTTGTTGAAACTTATCGTTTCGAACAGACAAACTAACAATACTTTCAGTAAAGAAAAATTATTAACCCCCCCATCCCCGGGAAAACTACCCCTAAATTAAATAAAAACGAAACAATTTTTTGTAATTGCGAAAAAATAAATTTTGGCTATCTTTTTTTGGCTTATAAAAAAAATGTATCTAAAATCTTAAAGCTAAGGTTATTCCCGAAATGTCAGGTGATATGCACTTTTAAACGGCCAAATTTCCTTACAGATGAAAGATTGATAAAAAAAATAAAATAAAAACAACTCTGAATAAAGGCTACACAGTTTGGATGTTTAAAATAAATACTGTTTATTAGTCCAAGACATAAAAAATAATTATCCGATAGGGCTAAAAATGACTGGACATATTAAGGAACATGTGTTCTGACTTTTCACTAAAAGATTATTTTTTTCAAGCAACACAGTCCAGATAGCGATAAAAAATTAGCATGAAAAAAATTTGAAAAAAGTTAATTTTGCCCATAACTTTTTTTCTGCTTATTTTAAAAGGGTCTGGTTGGTCTCCAAATTTTCCCAATTTTGTCTTCTTGCAAAATAATAGTAATATTTTTTTGTGGAAGTAATATTTTTTCAGATATTAACGCCAGTACGATCAGGTATCTTTATTTTTCGTTAAGCAACTATTTTTGTCAGGCCATATCTCTTATTCTACTTATCGTACAAAAATAAAAAATTGTTTTATTTGCCAACTAAAATACTTCATATTAGTAATACATAATTTTTTTCGTAATACTACCACAATGTTGGTTAAATTAAAAAAACGTTAAACAATGTAACATTTTTTGGCAAAAATCACAATTTTCTTTGCGCTATTACTTGGAAGGGGTTCATTTTTGGGTAATTCTCACGAAAAATGAAGATCTTCAGTTCATAGCGGTTAATTTTTTATAAAATAATATATACCTGTTAATTATTAGATTAATTATATCCCAACGTTGCATTTGTAATAATAACCTTAGTAAATTGAAAGCTTGTTGTTGTTAACACAAATTATTTTGCTCTTAAAAGCTTAAAATCTCACTTCCGTGATTGTTCACCTTGGGGTTTGCTCTGTATAATATATTTTTTAAAATATAATCTTATAACTCAACAGCTTAATTTTTTGCAACAAAGCTATAATATATTACAACTTTATAAAAACTGATAATAGCAATTTGGTAAACTTCTCTTCACTATATTTTTACGACTTTATATCTCTGTTCCAAAGTTGTATCTCACTTCTGTGAAGAATTTGTTAAATATGAATTATTACTTAAAAGATGGATCTAGCGTCGTATTTTTAATCGTTGGTACTTTTTCTATTTGTTCTATTTTTCAAATCAGTGCTTGTTTGTCATCTGAGCGGTAAAGAGCGTTGTTTATGTTGTCGCAAAGTTTTGATTTACACTTGGTACAGTAGTGATTCTCATTTCTGTGAAGTGTGATAATAAGGTAAAATAAATATATTTTTATTTAACTTTAGTTAATAAATAATTATAAGTATATTTTGCTATTAACTTATGAATAAAAATCACAATATTATTTGATGTTCTTTAAATATTTTAATAAAGTAGGATGTTTCTCACTTCCGTGAATCTAACCTCAGTGAGGTTAACGACTCACGGAGGTGAGATGTTTTTTTTACGGAAATGATAATATATAACGGAATTTCTAGAATATGGAGTCTAAGAAGAAAATACACAAGAATAAGAGCATGAAGAACAAAAAAGAAGACAAAGAAAGGCAATGCGAAAACTTCGTGAAGCTAGAAGAAGTGATCCCGAGAAATACGAAGAAGAGAAGCAAAAAGATTGAGAAAGATATTACAGAAGAGTAAAGGAAGGTAAAATAAAAGTATTAGCCAGATGACTGAGAGAGATAAAAGGGTGCAAAGAAAAAGTGGAAATTACGCAGTAAAAATTATTACGAAAGAAAAAAGGAAGCAGAACATTTAAGAAGATTAGACATAATTCTCCACCACCGACACCTACCATAGAAGTTTTGGAGGAAAACAGTAGACAAAGAATTGATGATGGCAGAACTGGGCGATGAAAACAAAAAAGAAGAAAATATGTAAGAAAATTAAATAAACAAATCAAGGAATTAAAAATTCAACTGCAAAAAAAAATAAATAAAAAATACAGAATGCGCCTAAAAGAATTCAACAAGATAAAAAAACACAACCTAATAATTCTACAGAATTTGTAGAAACCTTAACTTCTGGAATGAACACAATCACCCCAAAAATTAAAAAGGAATTATTATTTTTTGCAGTAATTAAAAAACAACTTTCCAATCACTATCGTCAATTAAGAAGATCTCGTCAAAATCAGCAATTTTGGAAAATTATTTGTGGAAATGTTGTAAGAAAATATAAACAAAAATATTATCTAAAAATTGCTACAAGATCTTTTACGTCAGAAAAAAAAACAAATTGCAGAAAGATAATGAGTGAAAATCTAAGGAAAATAATTACTTATTTTCTTGAAATGGATAAATGTAGCAGATTATGCAGTGAAAAAATGAGTTCATTACAAAAAATAAAATAAAAAAAAAACAAAAAGATTTCTCAACCATCCATTAAAAGTTCTACACCGAAAATTTATGATTTATGAAAGTTTTCAGATAAGCTATGCGACTTTTTTGCATACTGTTGTAGTTTACTATAAAGATTCATTAAAAAATCTACAAAAAAGTGTTTTTGTGCAGTATCACATGATTTACGGCATGATGTGCGCATTTAAATCCAGTGTTTGAAGTGCTCTTAAAAAATGTCGGCAACCTAAACAAAGTCCATTTTTTAAGTGATGGGCCTTCTACTCAATACCGTAACCGTAAAATGTTCCATCTAATGGCCAACTATATTTCTATGCAGCTCCAAGTTAAAGAGCTGAAATGGCATTTCAGTGAAAAAGGTCATGGTAAGGGAGCTCCAGATGGAATTGGGAGCCTCGTAAAACGGACTGCGGATTGTGTAGTGGCTAGAGGACCGGATATTGCTGATGTAAAATCATTGTTGACCATTTTGCAGGATAAATGCAAAGGTATTCGAATCATCAACGTCTCAATGCAAGAGCACACTATCAACAACATAAAAAAACACTTACCAGAAGATTTGCCACCTTTTCAGGGAATTTAGCAGTGCCATGAAGTTGTCTGGTCCAAAGGTTCCTGTACTTTAGATATACGAAAACTTACCTGTGTGAGATGTTTTGCCTCAACGCAGTGTCCGCATTTTTTTTGGGAACTTGCAAGTTTAAACAATGTATCCTTTTTATGATAAATTTAATATTGCATTATTAAAAATATTTCTCATTTTCCTTAAAAATATTTTAAGATTCACCGTCAGTAAAAAGAAAATTAAAATATGAAGAAGTTTATCCTAGTTCTGATGAAGATGACGTACTTTTAGCAAAACTTACAAAGAAAATAAAATTAGATACCAGAAGTTATAATGTTTAAACCATCCAGAGGCCAGCTTTATTAGAACTATCGTTGAATAATAAAGATATTACCTTAAACCCAAAACAAAATGACTTCGTGGTTGTTCAATTTCGCACACCAACGACTTTTAAACACTATTCTATAGGTATCGTGCAATCAACTGAAGTAGATGGCTATCCAGATGATTGTCTTATTCGATTTTTGATACAAACTCCCAAAAAAGGTCTGTTTCATTTTCCAAAGAGAGACAATATTTCTTTAATATACAAGCGAGATATTTTACAAGCGCTTCCTACACCAATCGTAGATAAGGTGGGACAATATTATTTTAATACTAACTTATCAGTATTTAAAAATTTAGGCTAAGTCTAATATTAAGTTACTTATTTTTTCCTTCGAGAGACAAAAAAACATTATTTTCTTGATCATCATATTCATCATCATCAAATCATCTAATTTAATGTATTTCTTTTTTTGGCGAGTTTAATTTAATTGAAATATAATAATAAACTTTTTTTTTCACCTCTGTGAACTAAGCCTCAACTCCGTGAAATGATCTTTTTTAAAAAAGGCTGTTTTTTTGATAAATTTTATTTAAGTGTGAAACCATACTTCTAGCGGAAATTTGATGAATATTTTATAAAGAAATGTGAAAAAAATTAAACAAAATATAAAATTTTATTTTTCATTGAACCGAATGTAACTTTCCTAATGTTTCGTGAGAACTACCCTTTTATGAAAAGTTGTATTTCATGTTTTTATGATAAAAAACGATAATTTATCGATTGGGTAAGGATTTTTTTTATCCCTCCCCCATTAAATGCCCGCCGCCCTCTTTTTACCCAGTATCGGTAGTTGTTTAATTCAATACTGGGCACCTTTATAGCATAATACAAGTTGCTTCAAGTACCTGCTTTTTGCCCGAAATTTGCGTTTCGAATTTTTACCTCCTTTACTGTAATACTATTACAGTTTTAAAAAAGTTTATTGTTACCTCTTAACTTTCCGTATCATAAACTTTGAGAAACTGAGTGTTATTGCAGATATATAACCTGATCAGCACAACCAATATTTATATAATAATAAACCACGTACGTATGAAACTCTGACCTTTAAAAAATTTAGGACCCGACCTAATCATGACCTATATTTCGAAGCGTAACCCAGTTGCCACAGATTTATTTGAGCCCAGCTTCCGGAAAGTGTGTAAGTAGGTCGAACTTGCAGCCGCCAGCAAGTATGGTAGCTTGAAAAGGCGGTAAATTGACCGAATTTGATCGGCCAATCAGTCCCGATCATCTATTATTATTATTGGCTTTATTGTTATAGAATCGTTAAAGCTACAATCTAAATCTCTACAACAATTATGTTTTTAGTAGCCGGCTAAGTATAATATATATTTATGCCTGGGGCATTTAATAGACAATGATTCGGTGATTGTAATAAACCTAATTTAAAATTAAATAATAAAAAAAAGGTTTGTTTTTGATGCATTAACCAGATCAAACTTTCCCAAATGAAGTAAATAAAATTATTATTATTATTATTATTTTGAGTTGTACAATGTAACCCAAATATCGAGGACTTTCTTTATAGGCTTTTTTAAGGCTTCTGCTTCAAAGAACTAGCCAATAATTGCCTTCCATAATAGCTCCCAACAGAGAAACACAGGGTGCCACTTTTACGCGTCCGTTTACAGTCCATATAGAGAAACCTTAACGTTCTTACTTTGGCCGCTCCTTCATCCCCGGGTAGTAGGTTTCACAGTTTAGAAACTGTGGAACCTATTACCTACAGAGGCAGTGGCGGCGATTGTAATATAAGGAAATATACACCAACTCTATTTTTAAAATGAAAGTTCATTCTTCTGTTTTTGTCAGCAAAAAATGATATACGGAACCCAAATATACACCAGATGCCTCAAGGGAAAAACTTTAGTAAAGAAAATTTTCATTTTGGAATTTGCAAAAAAAATTGTTTTTTTGCAAATTCCAAAACGAAAAATGCAGATTTTTTGCGAAATTGGGAGTTTAACTATAAAATTTAGTCAAATTCCCGAAAAATTAGCTTTTAAACCTTAAGATTTTTCTCTGGGAGCGTTAAAATAAATCTTTTTTTTTTGGCAAATTCTAAAACGTTCCCCTTAAGGCCATTTGATATATTTGGTATGGGTCCCTCTTTATAGATAACAAATTTTAAATATCCTAAAGCCACTGCTTGCCCATAGAACTTTTGATTAATTTTAAAGTTTCTGATCTAGTCATTTTAATGGAATTTTGAAAACCTAACCTATATTTTTTAAACAGGTCAATTATTGTGCATATGTAGGAGCCCCAAAGAAAGCCGCGGCGTCGTCGTGTTGTCATGGCAACCGCAACGTATTTTGCAGATTTCTGGCTTTGCCGCCCACGGGCGGATTTTCAAGAGCCTAGCCGCATCTTAGATCTAGGCCAATGTTGCCAAAGTGATACAATTGTACTACATGTAGTACATTTTATACTCAAAAATTACAGTAGTATTACATTTTAAAAGACAAAAAAAGATGGTACAAAATGTAATTTTTACAATTTAAAAGTCAAGAATTATTAGGCTACATAAACATGGGTATAGTTTAGTAGATACAAAATTTATGGTCTTATTTTTAGGTTTTGATCAAAAATCTATTAAATTTAAAACTATTTTAAACAAAATAATACTATAAAAAAGTGAAAATCATATCAAATTCTCATAACATTTACTTTTGAAATGCTGTTGTGCCCTTAAGCAAATTTGATATGATCAGCCATGTGACCAAAAAATTATCTTTAGTCAACACGAGTAACAAAATAAAACCGCTACTTTAGTAATGTACATCACCTACAGACTTCGAGCATATACCTACTAGAGGCAGTCTTTCCGCCAGAGTGGTATATATGGATGGTCCTATAATGACCCAACTGTCTAGTACGAGGGCTCCCCGATAAGAACGTAGAAATTTCGTGCAATAAAATTAGTTTTAAGGATTTGACTTTACATTTATGTGCCGCCACTACTTTTTTTCCTTTAAACCCCAAAGATTTTTTCGTTTCAATACCTCTTTCTCGCTTTCCTTAAGATACTCACGGTACGTTAGTAGGTACTTTGACTTTAAGCCTTCGTGGATAGTACCAAAATAATTTTCATAATTACATTCTTTATTCTACATTTAGAACTAAAAGATATTTTATAAAAACGTAACGTATCTTTACAAAACGCTAACCTTTCTTCCTAAAATATTTTTAGGTTATTCTTAAGATGAAAAAAAAATGTGTAGAATACCGAACCTACCTAGTGTTATAAATTTGTGTTTCCAGTGGAAATATTTCCATGATAGCAGCTTTAAAAAATTTTGGATTCCTCTTTCGAGCCAGAAAATATTTCTCTCCTTGCAATCTGTACACTCTGTATGTATCCCAAATCAGACCATCTTTAGAATATTGCTCTCATGTCTGGGGAATGGCGTCCCCTACAACACTTAGCATTCCCAACTCCATTCAAAGAAGAGCCGTTCGTCTTATTAATGATTTAACACTCACAGAAAGGCTTTCTCTTCTTGCCCACCGTCGAGCTGTAGGGGGTCTGTCGCTCTTCTATAGGTATTTTCATGGCTTCTGCTCAGAGGAGTTGGCCAGTATAAATCCTTTTCTGGCAGCTCCCAACAGAACAACACGTAGTGCAACTTTTATGCATCCTTTTATAGTTCAGTTAGAGAGGCCCCGAACTTCCCGCTTTCTTCGTTCCTTCATCCCTAGAGTGTCAAGACTGTGGAACCTGCTGCCCTCAGAAGTTAGTTTACCTTCTACTTCCCAAATAAAAAAAATAAAAATGGAAATATTGAAAATTTCCGAACGTGTCTTCGGAAATATTGAAAATTTTGGAAATATCGAAAAAAATAAGCATGCGTTTTAAACCATTGAAACAAACATTTTTATATATTTCTTAGACTTTTGTGCAGTACAAATTTCACACTAGAAAAATAATTTTCGAAAAAGTACGTATATTATTACGATTACGAATAATCAAATATCGATCTGGGAGATAACTCAAATATTGCTTGTTGGCTATTGCTTGCTTTAGAAGAAGTTTAATTGGACTCCCATGAAGACGGCATTGATGCTGAATACAATATTCAAGGTGTAGATGACATCGATAAAGATAGGCCTCTTGATCAAGTTGCACAACTGGTGTTTCGTGGTCGTGTATAATTACTTTTTTAAGAAATTTTACTGTTTTCTTTGTATCTTTAATACCTAAATTTTATTTTAATTTATTTCAATGAATTTTGCTTTTTAACCTTTGGATGGCAATTTATTTATGTATAAATAACTCCATTTGAAATATCTAAAAGCGAAATTTGCTTACTTGTACTATCAATCGTGTCGTCCATTGTTACCTCAGTAGCGACTATATTTTATATTGGTAAATAATTATTATTCTACATTTAAGTTTGTTTTATTAGATTTTGAGCCAGGTATTTTTTACCTGGTTTTAAATACTTCGGAAATTTAACTTTTTTCTTAAAATATCCGGCCAAATCTGACCATTTATAGTATTACCTATGATAAACTTTAATTAAATATTAAGTTTTTCAGGCATTGAAGAGAAAAATAACTCTATATTTCCAGTATTGCCAATATTTCCAAATATATATTTCCGGAAATTTTTCATTACTAAACCCAACATCTTAAGTACAATCCTACTTCACCACGTAGGTGGCACATTTTGTTATTTTTACTTTCCAAACAGTTATTTCTCTTTATGAATCAACAAAATGCAATGCACCGTAGACTTATTAATAAAGTCGTCACAAAAGGTTTTGCACAATACCGTCGAAATGTTACCATCCTTATACGGAACCTCACGCAAATTTGCATGTGACCCAGGCTGTGACCCGAAAACGACGCTAGGTCACCAAACATGGCCGTGAATAATCGACGTTCTGCCCCCGCGTGTCGCGCACTTTCTCCATCTCGCAATATTTTTGTTTTTATCGGGCGAGGCCCCCATAAACTTTCACCCGTTGAGTTCGTTGATGGATTTTTTCCTTGTACAACCTTTGCCGGAGGCAGACGATAGCTCATTTGCATACTTGATTGCAAAAAAAAAGAAAAAAAAAAAACAAAAAAAAAACGAGGTATTTAATAGAGATTGAAACTAAGGAAAGTTTGCTTTCAACGATTTGATGGAAGATTAATTGCAGTGTAGGTAATGATAAGAAAAAAAACTCTACATACAAATCATAGAAACCTTTTACCAGGTATTAAGACCTATATTCCAAATACCAAAAAAATCCTAAATCTATTAACTTAAATTTATCTTGATTTTCATGATTTTTTTAAATAAAAAAGTCATTGGCATCTGCGTTATTTAAACATTAAAATAATATATATTTTTTATTAAAAATGGCGGATGTACATTAAATTCTTCCAGGAAGGTCGCAGCGAGACTTCTCAATCGCTGAGCATTGTGCCATCGGATCTAGTGATTTAAACACAAAAAGCAAATTTCTTTATGTTTATTAATGTTATAATTTCTAGATAAACCTAAAAAAAAAAAAATTAAAAAAAATCGCGGCAAAAAATACTTACAAAAAGTGAATTAATTTTGGGCCGAATTTTTTTATTGCTTTTGCTTTGATAAAATTATTATTTTTTTAATTTTCGGAAATTTGTACGTTTATATAGAAATTAATATTGAAAAAATGTAAATTTCAGAGCGATTGATCAATAACTTTTTGAGTTATTTTTACAGGTATTTTTCCCCTTAAATTATAAACCATGGTTTTCTTATTCCTGTACTAAAGCTAGACTTATAAAATTATCATATATACAGTGTGTATCAGCCAAATGGAATAAATTCAATAATAATTAAATAGACACGTATTCAAAAAAATGCTCGGACATGTCAAAGTTAATTGCGCTTTTTTTTTAACTAAAACTATATATACAGGGTGTGTCATGTAACGGTGGCCAATATCAACTTTGTTAATTTAAATGCAACACCCTGTATATTATTTAATTTTTGGTTTTTTCAAAACATTCTAGACATATTTAATGTTTAATGTCCTATATCTATCTTCAACTGTTTTGGAAATATTAGGCGTTTTCAGATTTATTGCATTTATTGCCTTTGCATGCTTGCCACTTTCTTGAGGGTTATTTTCCCTGCATATACTTACCTACTAGCGGCTGCCTTGCCGCTCGGCTGTACAGATAAGCGTGCGAGAGAGAAAGAAGCCTAGATTTATAACATTTCTGTCTCGCTTCGCTTACTGATTGATTGGCGGGAGAGGTATATACACCGCTGACAAATCAAGAGGGAGAGAGAGAGAGGTCATACACCTATTCTTCCTTCTCTCTCGCACGCTTGTTTACAAGGCTGCCTCTAGTAAGTATATGCCCGCAAAATAACCCCTAAGTAAGTTGAAGATAGGTATAGGATATTATACATGAAATATGTCTAGAATATTCTAAAGAATCCAAAAATTAAATAATATAGAGGGCGTTGCATTTAAATTAGGAAAGTTAATATTGACCACTGTTACATAACACATCCTGCATAAACAGTTTTTACTGAAAAAAATGCGCAACTAAAAATACCAATAGACGTGTCCGAGTGTTTTTTAACGGCCCCATTTATTTTTTATCGAATTTATTCCATTTGGCTGATACACACTGTATGGAAACTTAGTTGAGAAAAATTTAAAATTTATACGAAATGCCCCTAAAGTAATAATCCTTCATTAGAGATCACGATAAGAAGTTTACATATCATTCAACGAATTCTTGGATAGAAATAAAGTAAACAAACCTTGTTTGGCATTAACATATTTAGGGGGGCAAGGAGGGATAGTTCTTGTAAACCAACTGCACGACAATATTGATTAATGACACTGAATTACACAACTCAGAAAATAATAACTTTTTCAATGTTTATGGCATTGCACCATAAATTACATTTTTATAAATCGATTATTCTTTATTGTTAAAAATTATTTTTAAAGCCAGAAAACTATTTTTGTTTATTATCAGAAGTGACAGACAAATATGACATTTACTTAAGATGCTCAATTCGGTGGCTGTTGATCAAGTCAGTTTACAAAACGTGTTATTGAATAATACAACCTACTAGAAAGAGATAAAATGACATCGAAGTGCCGTACAACACCTGATTTACTATCATTTTTTATTAAACGAATGCAGAAGCTGTCCAAAATAAGCTTGTTGTCGGTGCTTGGAACGTCATATTAATAAATTTTTATATTTAAATCGATGTTGCCTATATTAACATAAAAACCAATATTTTTAGAATAATTTTATTACATTTTCAAGGCAATTACCTGATTTTGGTTTTTAGGATCTGCAATTTGTTTACGTTTTTCCAAAACAAAAACAAACAGATCACTATACCAACACCCTGCCTACAAACTGGCGTTGCGTTAATTCTAGTCCATGAGTTCGTTGATATCATTCCTTTACCGTCGCTAAAAAAAAGCCCTATTATGAAAAATGGTAGAGTGTAACTTTGTATAAAATTAACTAAATATTAAAAAAATAATAAAAAACCTCTAGGGTTTCAAAATAAACCGTTTTTTTTATAATCGCGTTATTAATAAGGATAGTACACATCTCAAGTATCTTTTCGCACGAATTCCATCTTTAAAAACGAAATAATTTTTAACTTAAAAAAAACTAAAGTCTTGCCAATTCTACTTTTATTTCTCCTATCAATTTTCCTCTTCTACCAGTTGCTTCTATTAGTTATAAAAGAAATGCAATCATAAGAAACACTATGCTCCCGGACCATGTCTGATCTACTCTCTTTCGGCTTTCTTATTTTTTTCTAAATAGCTAAAATCCCTTAAAATGAATCCAAAACTATGTTTTTAAATCAAAGACCAGTGTCTTCTCTTTTAGTTACTGAAACATTCGTCATCCCAAATTAAAAAAAACTCATGATAGAAAGTACGGATTTCATCACAAAAGATCCAGAGCAGGTCTACAATCTTTTGTTTTACTTAACTGAAATTTCTTGACAACCTAAAAAAAATGTAAAGCCCTTAGTGCGGTCCTTAACAAACTTTCTTCCCACGGTCTTCCATTGTAGCTTTTTATTTGGATATCCAAATTCTGCTCGGATCGACGTATATCTAGTTCTGTAGATGGTCACTACTCTTCATATTATTAGGTACTTCTCTTCTACTTAGGTTTTGATGACAATAGTACCTTCTATTTATATTGGATTAGAAAAAAAACACGTTGTCCTATCTGCTGATTCTAATTCCATAGATAGCAGCGGCAAATACTGCAGACAAAGTATCATTTATTTTTGTGGGTTATATTCAAGAATGAACTAAAATGGCATCCGTATCCACAACAACTTGATTATTTAGAAAAAACAGTAATAACTACAGTCGATCTATAAAGCTTCCTTTTCTTCCCTCTGACAAACCGTGGAGGACCTGTCCCTTCTTTGTAGGTAATTTCACCGCTTGTTACCTAAAGAACTAGTCAGAATAATTCCTTCTCTTGCAGCTATTAACTTTAGGACAACACGAAATGCATCCCTTGACAGCCCTTTTGAAGAACCCCCGAACATTCCACTTTGTTTTTTCTTTAATCCTAGAGTATTGCTGTCTACACAGATATATCTTTTTCTCCTTCAGTTCTTTAAATCCTGCTTCTTTCTTCACTAAATAGCTCCCACAGCAGGTTGCTGGCACTATGAAACTAACGCTTCTGTTGGACTATTCCCAAATTAAAAAAAACAAATACTGGATACGTCATATGTTACTGTAAATTCAACAGGACAAGACGTTTATTTCCCTTTATTATTATTAAAAATAGTTCCAGACACTTGTACAGACAATAAAAGAAATATCTGAATAAATTTACAATTAAATATCCTTATTACAATTTTTGTCTGATCGTTATAATAATAAAACATTATTTTAAATTTATTCTTTGTTTAGAACTCTAGTCCACACGCAAAAAGCGATTGGCGACATAAAATGCAACATTTATTTTTATAAAAAGTAACAATTATAACATTTATGACTTAAGGAAAATAAAACAATTAACATTATCGCAGCGTGAATCACAACCGGAATCACTTTAATGTTAAAAAGAGAAAAAATCCGATTTGCTACGTGATTTAAAATTCTTGTGTTTTAAAGTGGAACAAACACGTTCATTTTAAGGTTCCTGTAGAAAATGAAAAAAGATAGTTGGTGGATTAGTAATGTTTGTAAACAGAATAAAAATTATCCATAAATAGATTTTTTTATATACAGGGTGATTCAAAAATCGATCACGTAACTTAAGAGGGTGATTCTACATGACAAAATAATAGTAGAGCCTCATATATTTTTTTCAAAATGTCATTCGTTTTCGAGTTACAATTATAGTCTGTCTTAAAGTATATCGTTATGGCTTTTGACGGACCATACCCCAATAAACCTTTAACGATTTTATTACCTATTGTTATTGGGTAAACCCATTTGTTCATAAGGGCAGGGGTGGGCCAGGTATTTCTTGAATATTAACCATTAGGCATATAAATATTTTGGCTAATATTTTAGTGGCAGTGTTAAATAACCGTTTTTACTGTGCGTTTCGAAAAAGTTGTTTTACGAGAATATAATATGTCGCGTCGAAATCATTTGTCATTAGATGCAAAACAGGTTGTGAAAAATGTGTATGATACTTTAATCAGTAGAGGTCTAATTAAACAAGAAGCTTTAAAAGAAACCCGTCTACTTACAAAAACTCCAATATCATCGATAAGGGATATTATTATTAGTGAAGAATTGAACAAAAGAAAAAAACGTAGTGATTTTCAATCTTACCGTATAGACAATAGTGATCAGGACCTAATAAGAAGGAAAATATATTTTCTTTATGAAAGCGGAGTTATTCCTACCTTGGATAAACTGAAAAAGAAGCGAGACGAAGACGAAATCAATATACATATTAGCCGTGCCACCCTCCATAGAGTTGTTTGTAAAATGGGATTTAAATACCGCAAAATAGACAAAAGACAAGTAGTAATGGAATCGCACAGATTACGCACTTGGAGATTTAATTACCTTCAAGAAATTAAAAGATATAGGTTAGAAAACGGATCCATAATTTACCTTGATGAAACATGGTTCGATACACACGACACAGTATCCAAAGGATGGGTTGATTCCAGTCAAAACTGTCAGACGAAAGCACCTTCAAATAAAGGAAAACGCATTACCATAATACACGCTGGTTCAGAAGACGGATTTGTCCCAAACTGCTTGCTGTGGTCTGCAAAGAATATTAAGGATTCTAGCTTGGATTATCATGAGGATACAAGTGCAGAACTTTTTGAAAACTGGTTTTAAAATTATCTTTTAAAAAATATTCCAAACAACAGTGTTATTGCACCAGCCGTTAAGCACCAGCTTCATCAAGTTCAACAACTGAAATCCAGGAATATTTGTTAGAAAATGATATTTATTTTTAATTCAGTTACAAAAAACGCTACTTTTGGAAGTCCTAAATTCATATGCAATTAAATACAATATATATGTGATAATTTGGCTGAACAGCCTAGGGATACTGTCTTACGACTTACTCCGATACTGTATGTTTAACCCCTAGAGCATTTGGGACCAAGTAAAGTCAAAGATCAGAGCAGAAAATGTTACACCTACTCCCAGTGTTATAAATTTGATAAAAAATTTAATTACTAACATATCAGTTGAGAGCTGGAAAAATTCACTACAGCACATTATAAAAATTGAGGACTTTTACATTTCTATCCAAAACAACATAAATCCTATTGTAATTAATCCCAATGATGACTCTAATAGCAACAGAATTAGATTTAGATATTTAGATTAAAATGTAATCAGTTATAAATTTATCAAAACTTTGCATATATTTAATTTCTTAATCTAATTTAAAGATTATATTTACCTAAATAAACAATAAATTATAAATCTTTATATTATTAAACTCCGTCCCTATTGTTCTGTCCTTTAATACCTACCGATCCGCAGTTTTATTGCTGTCGGCAGGTATAATCCATAAATGAAGGCAAGAGCTAACACGGTATACTTTGAGACATACTATACCTGGTATTTGGTGGTAATGAAATGAGAAAAATAAATTTACCACTTAATTTTTAAGGGTGATATACGTCTAAACTAGCGAGTTAAATGAAGAGCACCTTTTTTTAAAGCCCCTGCATCAGTCTTTAAGAAAACATACTAAAAAGTAGTATAGAGGTGAATCACTAAAAATTATAACAAAAAAACAATTTTCAATGTAGGTAAAGTGCCCTCTAGCGGCACACAATCAATGTGAATTGTTACTAAATTGATGAAGCGCAATCGACTCAGTCTACGTTTTAAATATTAGTGAAATCGGTTTTTCCGTAAGCAAACAATTTAAAAAACAAAAAATAAAAAAATTGACCTTTGTCGGCTTGTAAATCGAAAACGAATAAGGCTCTAATTATTTTGTCATGTAGAATCACCTTCTTAAGTTTCGTAATCGATTTTTGAATCATCCTGTATATGAAGATATTCCAAGAAGGCTTTAGTGTAGTCGAGAAGTATGTTTTCTGCATAAAATAGTTTAAAAAAACTTAAGCTCAGTTTTTTAACAAGTTAGACAATTGTTAACTTTTTTTTATTTTTGGACAGTCCACGAAGGCTAATGCCTAAGTACTAACGTACCGTGGGTGTCTTAAGTGTGGTGAGAGGGAGATTGTTCACACGGGACTTAAATATTTGGAGACTGGGAGGAGAAGAGAAAACTTCTGCGGGTAGCAGGAATTTAGACAAATTTAAAAGCCCTAAGTTCTAGTCGGTCATGGTTAATTCTGGTTAGCAAAGCGGCTTTTTATTTTCCCCAATTATATTTCAGACGTAAAAATGCGGGAACGTATTAAAAAAGACTTCAAATTATTACATGCAATTTTTTAGCCTAGTCCTTGCATAATAAAGCATGTTTCATGTGTCAACACTGTCAAGAAGCTCGCCAGCGGGGGTGTCGCCAGAAACGAGTATCTGAAAGGGAGGAAAGAGAGTATCGTAAGTAATTGCGCATGCGGAAGTTAGAAAGCCAAAGTGATACTCCTGTCTATAGACGGATAAACTAAAAACGCCCACAAAAATTGTTACTTAGGTTTTTAAAACGATAATTTCGCGTTTAATATCGCTAAAACTCCTACTAAATAATAAACTCACGTATTTGCATAAAATATTAATAAATGTAAGTTCGTTCAACTGGAAATTCGTTTGTTGTTATCAATGTTTCAGTGGTTGGTTAGTTATAGTTAGTAGCACGTTTACTTTTACTTGTAAAACGTGTAATACATCATTATGGGTGGAGAGGTTTACAAAACAACTACATAAATTTTACGTATGTAAACTTATCTTATAAATTAGATAAATTTTCTCGCAAACAACTATTTACTACACATATAACCTATGTTTATGTAAGAAGATACGGGGTAGTTCAAAACTTATCCTTTAAAATTGAACAAAATACTCAATATGGACGGCAAGACATAAAAATAAAGAGGAAAAATGCCGGACTGAATGATACTTTACTTTGTGATATCACATAATAACTTAATTAAATGAAATTAATTACTATGTTTTTTATTACTGTTTCTGTACCAAAAAACTGTGATTGTACTTTCGTAGAAGTCATACTACATATATTTTAATTAAAAGAACTGCAAACAACGTTAAGTTTCTTAGGTTTGTTTGGACTTATAGGTTAGTGTGGGGCTTTTATAAAATTTATAAATTAAAATTAATTTCAATTTAAAATATCAGTCTACAATACACGTTTAAAAACTCGGTACAACTGACAAGACAACTTTTCACTGTTCCTAAGAAAGGATGCTAGTATTTTTTGATGGGGCTAACATATTCCCGAATGAAACTTTTAGCCATGTAATAAGGCGCGTAGCGCTGGGAGGGTGTTTAGGGTTAAAACCCCCCATGAGACAAAAAATTAACGCCACATGGCTGGCGCTAAGCGGCAACAAGTGTGGTCACGTGGTCAAGCAGTACAGGTATATGCGGGCGGTGTATGCGATTGTAAAGCTACTTTTTTATGCAGATTTAGTTGGCTAGTGATAATCTTTTGAAGAAAAATGGCAAGGCGATCAAATCAAAGCTCACTGCTAAATATTTTTTGAAAAAAAAAGTTAACTGAAGACAATGAAGAGCAAGACAGGAATCAAATTTAGAATATAATCGTTACGGATCAAATTACAGAAGTCAGCACAAAGTGCTTGAATGGTTTGGCGTGATGATTTAATTGAGGTTTTGTATTAAGTATAAGAAACTGTCTGTCTGTATGAATTTTAGTCCAACTCCGGTCAATTGTATTTTCCGTTCTCGCCAGAAACTCGGGAGTTGTAAAAGGGTTTAAGTGAGTGGTTAAATACTTAAAAAGTATGTTTATTTATTAATTTATTCACTTGAAATGTGGAAATGGGTTTCCATGTAGTTTCGATTGAGTACAATGTCCTGTACAATGTTCAAAAACTTTAAACTATTTTTTTATTTTAGGGTGTGTAGTGATATGACAGGTAAGAAAGAGTTACCTACTCCCAATGTTTATAATATATATGATATTGCTGTCTTAGGAAACAAGAATTTGTGTACTTCAAAAGAGAAAATAAATGCTTTAAATACGGGTGGGTTCCAAGATAGACTTCAACTTTCCGAGGAGACAAAATTTAAAATTTCAATTTCAGTGGCTCGGAAAGTATAAGTGGCTAGCATATTCTGGCACTGAAGATGGCACTTACTGTAAATATTGCGCCTTATGCCCTCCTGCTGATAAATCGGCTGGTGTAGGTAAACAGAAGCTTGGGCAACTTGTGGTTACCAAATTTTGCAACTGGAAAAAAGCACTCGAAAAATTTGAGGAGCATAAAAAAGCAAGTTATCACAGAGCTTCTACTGAAAAATTGGCGTCATTGAAGTTGGTTGTCTCAGGTATATCTGAATACATATACAAGTATTACAACCAAAGTGATCTAACTCTCCATACAACAGTATAAAGAGGTATTAGTTTCACAATAAAATTAACTTTTCCGGATTTCATCAAAAATGTGTTGTTTGGGTCAAAAAAAGTCTGTTCGTCTGTGTTTGTATGTGCATTTGTATTTTTTAATACCAAAGATAATACTACTACAGATAAGATGAACCATTCAATGGACTTTGGCTAACGCGAGCCGATGTCCATCGAGAGATTTTCGCGCTGTGCATTTCAATCCTTGAACGAAAGTTAAACAGTGTTGCCGGCAGGCCTTTACTATTGGCGTGATGAAACGCGACTTGAAAATACACAACCCGTTTAGCCGCCCACTTTCGCTACTTGGTATTCCGAATAAGGTACAAGCGACAGACATTGGCAACGTCACACATGGTCTCGTACCTCGTTTCGCTGGGGCAAGGGTTACCGACTTAATTTTATTCGCATTTACGGAAGCATTGATATCTCCGAACTGATTCAGAGCGCCCCATTTAAATGAACCATCTATCCGTAGTAGTATTATCTTTGTTAATACATAACCTAATTTAAGATTTAAGATTATACTATCATTGTTAATAAACTTGTTTAAAAATCTTTGTATAAAATTTTGAAACCCCCCCCCATTAGATCGCTGGCGCTACGCTACTGATGTAGATAGGTTTTTTTTATATAATAATTTATTTTAATTTCTGGGAATATCAATTTCAAGGAAAAATTATTTGGCTTTTCTCCAGAATAAAGATATTTATATAATATTTTTGAAAATTATACTTTTTTTATATATTATTATGAAGAGCTAGTCTGCCCTTGCAATCATAGTAACGAAAAACATGAAAGGATATAAAAAGATTTAATTCTTTATAAAATTGATTTGTTTTTAAGTACTATAATAAAATTATTATTTTTATGAAATTATATAAAAATAGGAAATAAACTTACTTGAGAACATTGGGAACCCGTTATAAGAGATATATGTTATTTCAAACTTATTGGTTATCATCGGACGAGTGTAGCACATAAATTACACACGCCCACAAAAAAAAGTTGTGTGTGCTTGGTGTCGGACTAGGATTTTCTGGAGTATTTTTTTCCGCTAAAAATGAATCTAAAGTCAAAATTGGGGGTCAAACAACAAATAATCCAGAAATGGCGTGAATTCAGATATGAACGATTTTTTTTTAATTTAAAACGTCAATATCTTAAAAACTCAAAAAAATACACGAATCATGTGTCATAAACTATGCATTTTTACGAAACCTTTAGTTTAGGTTATACAATCTTTTTGTTAAAATGCAATATTTTTCGAGTTACAATCAAAAAACCGAATTTTCAGAATTTTTTCAAGGTATTCTACACGTCTGAAAAAAATTCAAAATTAAACTTTTTTTATTTTTGAATTTTTTCTGCAAATTTTAAGTGATTTGAGATTCAAATGAATAAAATAAAATTTGTTATTAAAAAAAAAAAAAAAATCACATTAACAAAAAAAATATGTTTTTTCTATATTGAACTGATTTTTTTGTCAAAACTACATTTTCGTTAATATCTTCTTTATTATTTATCTTATTAAAAATGTTAATATAGCTTTTTTATAGACAATTTTAAAAGCATCCTTTTTTGTACTATGAAATTGTTTTTATCTCCTATAGTTTATAGTGATTTAGGATTCAAATCGATAAAATAAATAATTTGTTATTAAAAAAACCGAAAAATCCCATTAATAAAAAAATATGTTTTTCCTATTTTGGACTGAATTTTTTTGTCAAAATTACATTTTCATTTATATATCCTTTATGTTTATATAGCTTTTTTATAGACAATTTTAAAAGCTCTCTTTTTTGTTCTATGAAATTCTTTGTCTGTCTCCTATAGTTTATATAGTCGTAGTCCAAATATTTCGTGGTAGCAGGTTTGTGCCGGTAAATGAAACGTGTCGTTTTTTTTTTAATTTTTGTCTGTTTGACCCCCAATTTAGACTTCAGATTCGTGTTAAGCCGAAAAAAATACGCCAGAAAATCTGTCCGACACTCAGCACACACCACTTTTTTTTGTGGACCTGTGTTATTTTATTATATTACATAAAACAGAATAAAAACAATAATTATACGACTTAGAAAACCCATTTAACATAGCTAACAAATAGGAGCTGACATACTGCCTGGAACACCCTCTGAAAAGTGTTATGGAATAAATTACATCGATCCATTATCAATCATATGATAACAACAGTTTAAATAATTACAAACCTCTTGACATGACAGGCAATAAGGTCTCCACCATTTTGGTTCTAAAACACAACCCTTTTGCATATTTAGCCTAAGATCATGTTATTGGGAGTAAAACGTTTTGTAAAAATAATTTAAAATTAAAAAATAAACATTTCTTTTAAAATGGTTTTAAAATAAGCAATTCCCAATTTGGTTTGGTATTTAAATTTTAAAAAGCTCTTGTTAAAATTTAATAATTCAAAAACGATGTAAATTGTGAGCAATATAGAATAAAACAAAGAATGCGCATTATTAGCTTAAAAATGCCGATCCCGATTCAAATACGTTTTAATAATATGAATATAGCATACCTCCCATTTTCGAGCGTATTAATTAACCCTCTGTTTAATATAACAACTGATTACAACTTCTACTTAATTTTCATGTAAACAATTCATCACCGTTTCTTGCTAATCTGATTGATGATCATGTAAATGACACAGTCGGCGGTATTAACATTAATTATTATTTCAGGAAAAAAAATGTGGGCGGATTATATCACATTTTTAATGAACACAATAACATATATACATACCCACCTACTTTATTTATTATAGATAGTTTTACATCTTCTTTAATCGCGCTGTAAACAGAAAAATTACACAGCCACAAAAAAAAGAAAAGTGGTCTGTATTTTACATACGATATTTGTATTCCAAAGTATTTTTTCCTCCCTAACACGAATCGGGGGTTAAAATTGAGCGATACACCAAAAAAAAACCTCCTAACCTCAAAAACAGGTCTAAAATACCAAAAATCACATATTTAAATAAATTCTCAAATACAAAATTTGCTTTTTTAATTTCCAAATATATATTTATTAAAAACAAGAGATAAAAAATAAAAATCCACCCTTAGAATTGATGTTCCACGTGACGGTTTTTTTAACCTCAAAATTAGCATTAAAAATTAACATTTTCCAAAACTCAACCGATTTTTCGTCAAATTTGGTGCAGAAGAAGTTTTGGAGATCGCTGATTACAAATCCAACAGTCAGATTTCAAAATTTAAGATGGCGGATCCGATATGGAGGACGAGATTTTTAAAACTCATCGGCGGGATTGTCTAACTTTTGCTGTTGACAAAATCAACCAGATTATAGAAACGAGAAAAGTAAACTTATCTAATTTTTTTCTCAATCTCTACGAAAACACCCATGTAAAATAAGGGCCCAGTTCCTATCCAAAAACGCTGGCCCCTTAATGTACTGGAATCTAATATAAGACTAAGTTATTTTTTTGACATGGCAATTTTTTTACTAATCTGACTGTGTAAATTATATTGATCTTTATTCATTAATACAGTTTTATTATTAATACAGATCATTAAAAAAGAAAGAAACAAAATTGTGGACAAAACCTTCTCTAATCTTAGATCTTAGTACTTTAAAAGGCCGAGATTTTTAGATAGAAACTTGGCCCTTATTTTAGATAAGCCTTACTGATGGGATTTCTTCTCTTTGGTCTAAGTTTAGCAAATAAAAAATAGGGGATATCTTCTGCCTTTTTCTAAGTATATCTTACTCTGTAGATGGAACTTAACCATTACACTAAATATAAAGTCATTTTAATCTTAGAAACTTAAATTCAATCAGCCACCGCTGTGTTTGCACGTCGATGTCGTGGTTGCACCCAGTAGGATCTTTTGTAACATGCGCTGGAGTTGCCGGTTATCGGCAACTCCAAGCCGCTGGGGTTGCCGGTTATCGACAACCTCAGTTACTAGCGTATGGGACGGAATCCGAAGCTAAGACGAACACAAGGCTTAACTCAAGGTGTTAGCATACCGTGCTGATGAGTGAATGACATCCTGTGCCTTAAATTGGTGTCTCCAACGGTGCCTCTGAGATACAGGGCGACCCCTCAGAGTATCTAGCCTTACTGCGGTAATGCGGGGCTCTGCCGTGGTGGACTATTACTTCGCTAGTTCCAAACAGAAAGCGGACAGAACTGCTTTCATAGGAAAAAAGTGACAAAGGTCACAAGCAGACAAGGGTGCGCCGACCGAAACGGGTGAATCCGTTTCGAAAGGTGCCCCTGAAGTCACAGGCGCCTGTTTAACGGGCTAATCCATCCCGAACAAGCAGGTGCTTAGGAAGGGAACCCTGAATCCAAACAGAAGGCGGACAGAACAGCTTTCATAGGGAAAAGGGTTCCCTGGCTTTAAACAGAAAGCGGATAGACCTGATTTCATAGGAAAAGGCCTCAGAAGGTACATCTGGTTCCTGTAACAAGAACCTGGTAGCTACCCACGTCACTATACCGGGAGAGGAGGGCATGACGGATCTAATCGTCTGCTCGTCATACTTTCCAGGAGACAGGAAGAACACAATTGTGCTCGTGTCCGGTGCGGCACGAGTAAAGGAGATGAAGAGCTCTCCCTAATTTGATATCGGATGCATTAGAAGTCTAATCCTATTGGGAGAAATATAAAAGGTGTGAGCCACAATAGACCGAGCGGTCGCGGTGGAGGCGTAAAAAGTCCACTCACTTTAAACCTAACCTAGGTTCAATCAGATTGCAAACTTCTAAAATATCCCCTAAATTTACGATAGTACTGCCCCTGTTTTAAGACGTTCCAAGTAAAAATGTGCAGTTTTTTAATTTTTTTCTTTACATATCTCAGAGACCGCTTGACATAACCTCTCAATTTTTTGACAGGTAATTAGAATACTTATGTGAATTTACGTACCAAATCTCACCCCTTTATGTAAAACGATAACGATATTGTAATGTAATAGGGGAGAACATACTAAAACGTTTCATGTAACATACACAATGCGTGTGTCAGGTGCGGTCTAGACTTTGCGATGTTGTTAAAAACCGGATTTTTAACTGTTTTTAAAGTTAACTGAATTTAGCTTTATAATAATCAAGCGCTTCAACAAGTCGTACAAACTGATATAAATTTAATTTTCTTTTTTAATTAATCAAAGAGAGTGAGTTATTGCCCGTTACATAGTCAATTAATATCAGTTAATCGTCAATAATCTGCGTCGATTTAGATGCGTGGTTCAAGGGCAAATCAATGCATCACGCAAATGATATTAATAGAGCTGATGCGGTCGCACTTATTGGATCTCTATGACATTAAAATAATGCGTGGTCAGATATAATGTAGGTTGTTGCACTTCACTGGTAAATAGTTATGTCTTTAGTAAAAAACATAAAAATTGAATAACACTAAATCTTGGACTTCCATTGTCTTTATTTGTTAATACACAACGTTTCGGTTAGTGATTTATCTCCAACCGTTTTTAAGTAATAACTAAAAACTATTCCTAAAAGCTTCGATTTATATACTATCTGTTCACCGAAGCCTGATTTTTCACAGCAACGGCAACGGCTGCCAGATATTTAGAACATCGATATTGGCCGTGCTAAATACATTTTGGTTTAAAATTATTACAACTTTTTTTTTTTCCAGTGGGGTTTTTTATGAATAATTTTTGCTTTCGACCATTGTATGCGGTATTGTTTTGACCAAACGTGTTCGACGTTTCACCTCATTCGGCATGTTTTTTGTATTCTGTAACTCTAATTTCAAGTGGTCTTTTTGTTTATCCGATGTATACCTCACTCATGTCCGGTCTCGTCTTAGTAAGAATACTCTTAAGAGTGGTTTGAGATTTAAATGCCGTTTTAATATTATACTTATTCGCGATTCTGCGGATCTTTTCGAAAGTTCCTTTAATATACTGAATTGTCATAAATTTTTGGTCTTCTGGAGTCTTGTTCAAATTAGAGTTTTTTTTTTAAATCCTATTTTGATATTTGTCGATTGTTTCCTTTACCTTAACGAAACGTTGTGTATCAAATAACAAATAAAGACAATTGAAGTTCAAGATTTTGGTGTTATTAAAACCATAACATTATCTAACACTTTCAAGAAAACATAAAAAAAACTGTTTTATTAATTTAAATACTTATAGACCATTAATTGCTAAGTAGTACTCCTCCGGTAAAATCAGAGATACGCATATTTAGTGTAACGAAATATAAGAAATATATTTCGTTAGAGGTTTTTCTTGTAATCCTAACTACTAATTATTAATTAAGTTGGGATATTTATAAAATATTTTGGTGCATGCGCCGGTGAAAATATTTAGGAAGAAATATAATACGAAGTTCAGCCGCTAGACACCACATATAAGAATATGGTGGGGGATATGATAGCTTACTTGGGTACTAATAAATAATAAAGGGATCATCTCTTTCCCTGCTTCCCAACTTGGTAAGTTGTCTGATTTTGCTATTACTATTTGATATTCATTTATAAAACTTATTTCGTTTATGTAAATGTTACTTGATTTTAGATTATTCTAAATTATTATGAATTACAAACTGTGATTCCAGGGTTTGTATTATGTTTTTGGAATACCTTTGAAAGAAAATAACCTCAAAACACGTTTTAACAGCTTAACCTTTCTGGGTAAATTCTCGTTTAATCCAAGTCATCGTGCAACTTTTTAACAATTTTATAATTAGAATAGAACAAACAAACTTCATTCTTTCTATCACAATAAATATTTTTGGGAACTGATCTAAATTTTATGAAAATTTACCAATTTCGTCAAAGATAAACTCACTAGAATATTGCAAAGAATATCACACGAATCATCTATTTAAAAATCAGTTTCTGCCGATCAATTATGATTTTAGGAAAGGAGTAAATTAGAGAAATCTAACCAAAGAGAGACCAGATAAACGAAACAACGTGTCCTGACGAAAGTTAAATTTGAAGCAGTTTTGAGGAGACAGCCTAGTGCATCAACAAGTTAAGTACAGTATGGTAAGTTTTCCATTTTCCTATTAAATTTTCGATATTTTTATGTCTATTTTTTATTTTTAATAATTTAAATCTCGTTTGAGGAAAACTTACCATATCTTGATTTGTGTAACGGTACCGAGCATTTCTCCACTTCTGACTGAATTTTATCAAAATTTTCTCTTTATTTTATCTTCAACTCGTGTAAAATTTTATGAATTAGCAAGTATCAGACAGCATAAATCATAGTGGGGTTAGGCAGGGAGAGATCTATCGTCAGCTATTTAATTATTTTAAGTTTTTTTTTTTATTAATGTAAATTCATATCATTTTTAGTAAATTGTCGACATATAAATCAAATTTATTAGTTATAAGAAATAAATAATTTGGAATATTATTTGAATTTGGGTTACTTCTACCGAATAAGAGAAGAAGCAGGGCGATTTCGATAATTTTTATTATTTTTACCGTTCATTACTTACTAAAATAAATAATTGTCGTTCAGTTTATAATATATTTTCTGTAACTTATTACCGATATAAACTATTTCATTCTGTAAACGAGTTGGTTACTATTATAGTGTTCTTGGGATATCTTATTTTTATTCTAATTTTATACTAGAAATTAGACATTTATCCTTTTTGCATGTAAAACAAAATCCAATGGCGGAAGAAACTCTCAGGCTGTCAAGAACCAAGAGATATAACATCTAGTCAACAGCTTCAAACAACAAAGGCCAATCCGAGGAACTCCAGGCATAGGTTCCCTGCATACCAAAACAAGGTCTCCACCGTCAGATTCTTCTAACCTCAGGAGACAACTTTCATCATCAGGACAGAGCTGCCTTCCCCTGGGAAGATCTCTAGTCAATACATACACGAAAGCATAGTTGAGAAAAGGTGACACATCCAAATAACACATTATGCCATTCTGAAGATGTTTCAAATATGTAAAAATGTCTAAAAATATCAAATTTCAATCAAAATATTGATTCACTTTTTTAAAAACTAAAATATTGTGAACACAATTATAATTTTAATAAATTATTTGTAATTTATAATATCTTCTATCTCCCTTTCTTTGCAAGCAAACGAAATTTCAAGGCATTTTAAAGTCTCTTTAAAAGATAGTTTTAAAGCTAAATTCATAACTTGTTAATTACCTAATTTGTCGCATTAAATTATATAGTGCCTTGGGATTTCTGGCGCCCATAAAAAAAAATAAGTTTCAACGTCAAACCAAGCTATCATTTCAACAACCTCACCCGAGATGAGTTTCATATAGCCTAGTGGAACGTGGGCTTTTTATAACAATTTACAAGTGGTGCCCAACGCCCTTTTTTCCAACCAATTACATTAGTTTTGAATAATGTACAGGGTCATCTAACGAGAACTGAACTAGTGATGGGCCGAGTTCGGATTACTCGAGTACTCACTCGAATATCTACTAGGTACTCACATACTCGTAACGAAAATACAGTATTTGAATACACAAGTACTCGAAAGTATAATGCGAGTACTTTGGGTTTTTGCATACAAAAATGTCAATGTCAAGTCGTAAAAGTTTTGCTTGTGTTGTTTTGTTAATTTTTGTTTTAAAACCATAGTAATATTATTGATATTTTTTCCTAAGATTTTTTAATAAATATTTTCGCAACTACAAAAACAACTGTCAACGAATAAGCATCGGAGTTTAATTTAAAAGAATATTCAAGCTCAATATACGAATACCCACGAATACTAGTATTGGTAATCGAATACCAATGTGAGTCCCTAGACTCGAGTACTGATTCAAATACTTTTTTAATGAATACTAAAAGACTCGAATACCCGATTCGGCCCAGTAAAATAACCATCCTGGATATTTTTCTCGTTAAGTCTGAGAGAACAGTTAAGAAAATTATTTAAATTAAAACAAAATTACCATTTTTTTGGTGGGACTCTTAATTTATTGGTTTGTTTTTGAAAGCGTCTTATTTTTTCGATATATTATAATAAAAATGATTTTGTATTTGTTTCTAGTAACAACAGAATTAATTTAATTCATATGAGTAATTTAAGATTTAAATAGGAAACCATAAAAAGGTAATAATAATAAATATTCAAAATGTCAAAACACAAAACGTCAAAATTCTGCTAAAGTCCGGTGTTCATTGTTAATTAAAATGAAATATTTCCTGGAAGAAATTTTTTAGATCACATTCCGTTTTACATAGGTGGAAAATGCAATATATTAGAAATGGTAATAAATGTTGGACTTCGACAGGATATTGACTTTTTGTGCTTTGTGAGGTAACAACAATTACCTTTTTCTTATTAACAATTCATATTAACAATTTTAATTTATATCACAAATTTCTCATATTAATTAAATTAATTGTGTTGCTACTAAAATTAAATACCAAATCATTTTTACTGATATACGTATTGAATAAAAATGAGACGTTTTCAAAAGCGAACCTATAAGTAAGGTGTCTCATTAAGAAAATGTTAATTTTATGTCGTATCTCTTTTGTTTTAATTCAAATAATTTTCAGGATTATACGCAAAAAATACACATAATTGCTATTTTGAATTTTTTTTTAATATTAGGTAAGCCACAAATTTGGCGCTCTTTAGTCCTCGGGAAAGTAGTAATATTCAACCAGATAATTGCTTTAATTATAGCAACAATGCGTAAAACAGTTACGAATACAGTTTTACTTTTTTTATTGTCCTCTTAATGGCGTTTCTCAAGTGCGTAACTGTGAAAACAGACATGAAAAAATTGCAATTTTACAATTATTATGGAACCTTTAATAAACACTTGTTTCGGTTATAAACTGAATATATAATAATGGTGTGTAAGTGGATGTGACGATACATTGTTGTTTTAAGGATGTTGCCTTTAATAACTAATATATACTATAATTACAGCACAGCACAATTTTGCGATATGCGAATTTACTCAAGGATATTCAAGAAGATTGCTAAAGATGAATTTAAAATATCATTTATTTCGTGTAACTGGAATAAGAGGTTACAGGAAATTTTCAAAAAATCGATTTTTTTGGCTAAATATTTTTTTACACTTTTAATAATATTTTAAGAGTTTACATTTAAAAATTCGAATTATTTTTGCGAAGTTACAGTAATTAGAAGTAAGCTTGTCTGGTAACCTAAGTTAGCGCCTTATTTATGAAATGCGGGACATACGACGACGACACCGAGGGGAGGGGGTGATGTAGAAGAAGTAAAATTAATGAAAATTGGGTAATACTAAATGAACATTTGGTTATTTCTTGTTCTTGTTAAAAAAAGTTTTGACAACCATATTAAATTTTACAATAAGCATTGCACGCAACGTTTCAATTGTATTTGATGATTTTCCGATATCCATAAGGCATTCATCAACGAAAATACTCATTCTGTAGGATGCGCTTTATCCATAAATTAATTAATTTACCGACATGCGGGACACATAGACATATTGCGGGACAATTTTAATAAATATTGCAAGCGGATTACAACCACCAATACGGGACCGTTCCACAGAATGCAGGACGGTTGGCCGCCTTAGTTAAGGCCAACCTTTTTTTGCTTTTTTCATGATTTTTTTTTTAAACTGGTGTATCTACATATCTCAAAATCTACTAAAGCAATTTGGCTGAAATTTGCACCACTAACCAATATTATCTACAATTTGACGTAGATTTTTTTTGATTAAATTCCTCATTCAAGAGTTATAAATTTTGAAACTAAAAATTTTGATGGAAATTTGAGCCACCAGCGAAAAACTGTCAATTTTTTTAAAACCCGTTTCCTACGTCATGTCAAAGCTGTTACCCTTCTGAATAGTTGTATTTTTTTTCAGACAATGCTGTACGACTAAATCGTGTACACAGTCCAAGGATTTTAAAAAGAAGGTTGACAATGAGTGACGCATATCTTCGCCGTATTATTTTTTTTTTCAATATTACATATTGTTTAATAATCAATTATGTGTATACGTAAAAAAATAGTTCATTATGTTAAATGGCCGAGTCAAAAATAGTTTATTTTGATACATATTTTTTTAAGCTTCAGGATGGTGTATCCCCATAAGTCCTTTGAGTTCCTTGGTAAGTTCCAGGTCACTGCTCTTGGTAGGTGTTTTTCAAATTGGGGTCATTTTTGGGAAAATTTACGGCAGCAAAAAAATTTAAATGCAATTTTACTTTTCTTTCCCAAGACTTAATAATATGTTTAAGCTTTGAGAAGCATGTATCAGCAGAACTTGATTTGCTTTATTTTAGAGGAATTAATATTTTTTTGGTGTTTAAATAAGTTTTATTGCCAAAAGAATAATGTTTTGTTAATTTGACACACATTTTTTAGCAATTTATTCATGTAAATAAAATAACTCATGATACTGAATAAAATCGATTTTATGAAATATATTATTAAGCTGGCTGGTGATGTATACTATACTCGTAGTAAATTGTGTCGTTAAAGTTAGGGATTTTCCCAAAAGCATTTGGTTATGGCGTCATCAGAATGACAATTGTTAATAATGTTAGCAAAACTGGTTTAAAAATTAGAATCAGGGAAATGCGAGTTTAAGTATGCTTTTAAATAAACAAAAAAATATTTACGGTATATTCAAAATTATATTACAATTTTAGTTTTTGATTAAATGTAATTTTTATTCGTTTTTTTTTGCTATTAAAAAAAAAAATAGCCTATTATTGTATCACAAAGTCCATTCCAAAAAAAGTATAATTGTATTTCAGACATAATTGACACAAAAGTGATTCTAATGACGGAAATAATGCTGACGGTGTCACCAGAATGATGCGTCAGAATGATAATTTTTAAATTGTCCGCACTTTACAGATACACCAACAGATAATTCAAGAATATGTATTTAAATTTTAGAATCGTGCCCTCAGAAAGATCTATTAAACGAAATGTATTTTTTAGCATACAGTGGGTTAATACTAGTAAAGAAAATCAACTTAAAGTGACTTCCTTAATGTCACTTCAAAAAATTCTGCAATAAATAAGTTTTTTACTTCACAACCAAAAAGAAAACTAAAAATACGCTTTACCCACAACTGGTACCCAGTGTACTGCTCGCTTTTGTGCACAAACGGAATTCGCTGGAACCATCTAGAAAACACCAGTGACACTATATGTTCGAAGTCATCGAATTGACGTTTTTAAAATCGATTATCATCGATGTAAAAAATAAACCAAAAAAAAGGTCTTATATCTTGTATGCAACATATGTCTCAAAATATAAAAACAAAGTAATTTAAGATTCAAAAACAATTTTATCTTTAACTAAGATATTTGCATTAACGTTTAAAAACTGAGAAACCGACCGTCATTAGAATAACGAATTTTCCCTTAAAAAGGGTTTTTCGTACGTAAATGAAAATAAAATATAAGATCAGAGGATTAACTATTGCACAAAAAATTTACACCCAAATATGTTTAAAAATATTTTTTTACAGGGGGCGTATGTAATAACGCTCCCAATTTGAAAAGCACCCAGATCTGACATAATGCGCTCCTTAAAAAACTTCCTTCTTACGGTCCTTCATCCAGTCTTTTCTCTTAGCAGATGCGCAATTAGGGGTGGGAGGCTGGAGAGGATTTAGCCCCCAAGTCTATCATTAAACGACTTTTTTGCTGAGGTTAAAATTGCTTTTTCATTATTCAAATAAGAAATACTACGAGTATTGTTAATTTATTTCACGCCTGCAACCTTATTTGTTGTTTTATTTATTTTCCGTTCTAGCAATTAATGTGGTTTTCAGCGATTAAAAAAAATCTTTACCAAGCTGTCAGCGGTTGGCTAATGAGTTTGCTGACATTCTACCAGCGAACGGTGTTTTTTTTCAAACGTTTTTAATAATAAATTCTACGATATTATTTGTTATTACTACACCGCAAATTCATTTATTATATGGCTCATTATTTACACAAGTAGTTCAACAGAATTTATTGTCTAAAATATTAAAAAGTTTGTTTGAATAATAATTATTTGGTTGAACTAACTCAAGTGTAATGAAAGAGAAAGTTTTTGAATGCATAAAACTAACCTATAAATTATCTTTACAGAACCGTGCATTTGTCATAACCATAAAAGAGCATTGAATTTTGCGCATTCTTGGGTCCAGTATCAGTAATGCTTTAATAACTGTACAAACGAAATTGTTGATACTGCATCGCTGTATATCACAAAACTTCTTATGTTGGTTTTTGTATCACACAACTTAACTCTAGCAACATCTAGTGTTGCAAATGGAAATATTTTCAGGAATGCCATGAAAATGGAAATATTGGAAATTTCCGAATATGTCTCGGAAATATTGGAAGTATAAAAAAAATAAGAACGCGTTTTAAATCATTCAAAAGCAAAGGTTTATATAATATGTTAGTGTTAAACACTGAAATCTGTCATTTTTTAAAATGACTAGTCAGTACATGTATTGCCGGCAAACAGCGTAAAAATTTGACTAACAAGAGCTTACCAGTCAGTCGTTTGCTTTAATGTCTAGGCAAACCATAAATTGAAAATAATTATTAATAAAAGTCTCGAACTCAAGGTTTTCCCGATTATTGCTTGCTTGAATCGTACTTACATGAAGAAAGAATGTTGATGACATATTATATATATATATATATATATATATATATATATATATATATATATATATATATATATATATATATATATATATATATATATATATATATTTATTTATTCTTTAAGCCTGTCAGAGCGTCTTTGCAGGTGGAACTTGCTTTAAAAAAATTGTAGCATCTGAGACTGACATTCCTACAATCTTAAAGAGCATTAATCTTACAGACGTAGTGTTTTCGTTACAAGAAGCATGGCATCAAGACCTAATCAAAGAGTCATAGAAGCCATTGCTGTCCACCCAGGGGGTGGGTTTGGACAAAAAAGATAAAGAAAAAAACATTCCTTTGGCAACTTAAGCAATGAATATTAAAAAATCTCAGGAACTCCAAAACGAATTCAATGAAGTAAAAGTTCTTGGTAAACAATTATTAGGCACAGATATTCCAACTGAAGATTTGGAAGCATGGATCACAGGAAGTGGATCTAAGACTGACGTCTTATTAACAGATAACGATATTCTTGCTGAAATAAATGACGTGACAAATGATGTAGAGAGCGATTCTTCTTCTAGCGATGATGATTTGCAAATTGTGGCATTAGTTTAACACCAAGATGCCGTATATAAAGTCTATTAGCAATTGTATCTAGTGGGCATCAGAAAACAATATACCTGACAACCAAATTGAGTTACTTTTTGAACTGAAAAAAATTTGGAGTCAAAAAAAAATACCCATTTTTTAAAGGTACATCCGAAGAAAGTTACATTTGTTAGTAAGGATTTTCATAACACATGTTATTATGTACATTGTACAATGTATTTTATGTACTTTTGTTTTTACTTTTATGTATTTCTACTTATTAAAATATCTTTTGCAATACAAAATGTATACCAATTTTTTGCTATTGTTTATAAGGCAACATTTTTCTATTAACTAATAAGTATTTTATAAATTATTCTGGGGTTTACTTGTGTTTTGTGTTTTTTAAATCTAAGTTGTTGAGTTTTATTCTTGTATTTATTCTGGTTTACCCTATCTTACGACGGTCGCCGCTTGGACTATATAGAAAAAAAATTCAGATAAAATATATGCGTTGTCATGGGAACCTGTCATCAATACCCATTTTGATTAGTTAATGCTAACAAATTTTATGTAAGCTTTCGCGGCTGTGTAAATGACTACTGACCCAAGGACGATGCTGATAGTTAAAAATAATGTATTAATTTTAGTCAAAAAATTATTTAATAGCCATTCTTTTAGAATCATAAACGTAAATTTGCATAAAATTTAAGCACATAATATTATGTATGGGGACAAGTGAAACAACAAATGTACTCACTTCTCAATTCTGCAATGCAAATACTTCATCTCATAAATTCGCAGCTACGAGCAATTTGTCATTTAATTTTCAATTTAACTATTTCAAATGGGTTGATGTCTGTTAGTTGCATGCAAATACATTGGCCATTTTATCGATGGTCACTTTGCCTTGCATGCATAAGCGGATATTGCTGTCCGATTGAGTTAAATTGGCTACCCATTTACATCTCTATAACTGGGCTTTTCAAACGGTTACGAGGGTTTATTACTTACCAATAACGACCACTTATACCTTTAATGGACGTAACTGTCATTTATTTATTGGTTTAAAAATAATAGCCTAATGGCGAATTGCACAAAAGTTAACAACGGTTTAGAATGTTAAACGAAATTTCAGATTTTGACAGGTCGCCTACTAAACCATTGAACAACACTAACATAACGTTTTGTTAAACATTCTAAACCGTTGTTAACTTTTGTGCAACCCGTCATAAAAGACAGTGACCGGCTACCTGTATGTATTTGACCAGACCTGGATTGGAGCGAATCCTCTATACCTACCATACATGAAATGGAGACCTATTAAGTCCAGCGTGGCTGTCGCTTCTGGTAATCAGATGGAACAGGTATTAAAATTTGACTGATTTTAAATTTATTTGACCACGCGTTGATAAATTATCTATAAATATACAGCATATTTTAAGTAAGTACAAATTAATGTGTAAAAGTACATGTTTGGTTCGTAGCTCACGATAGGCTGTAGGTTTCGTTCAGATAATGCCCGTATACTATGGATTAATTCAAAACCTGTATTTAGGCACTAAACCATAAAAGTAGGTCAACTAAAGAATTCCACCCTATCATTTGTTTTGGGGATTGACATGTTTTCAGGCTTCTAATATATTGGTTTTGTTTATTTAAATATTAGCTTTTTGAAGGGGGCATATCGATAGATAAGTCAACAGCAGAATCCTATTACATTAAGCTTTTAAGCATGATAAAACTGATAATAAAATAGATACGTCTATCGGATATTATGTCAGTTCATGTAACGTGCGATTCTCTTGTTTGTTTGTATAAGTATTATAAAATTGCATTATTAAATTTAGCAGAAAAATAAATGTAAAATAATTTGAAACATGCGCTGAAAACATTTTATTATTATTTTTTAAAGGTATTTTATGTGTGTTTTTGGAGTACGGTAAGAGGTAGTTTATTCATAGGAGGTTTATAAATTTGAAAGAAAAGCAAAGACCTCTGCAGGCAACACAATGTATAGATATAAAGGAGTGGAGGATTTGGGAAGTTTAAAGTCTTTAAATGTACCTATGTGGGAGAGTACCCTTTCGTCTTGTCCTGTTAGAAGTTGCTAGAGGAGGAATCAGAAAGGCTAATTCTGTAAAAACAGAAACCTTTAAATTATGTAGTAGTAGAGGGACCGAAGAAAGATCGTTCACCCATCTGTTAACCGGATGAAACCCATTTTTTTAATCTTACACATAAACAAATGCATTTTGACTATATTGCCTATCAAAATATGATCAAGACTATTTTTAATTAAATTAAGTTTAATCAACTTTATTTATATATATATACTTTGACTACGTGATAACTAAATTAATTTTGTGTAGATCGAAATATTGAACCGTACCAAACATGCCTACCTATGTGGTCTTGCCCGCTCATTTTTATCTTATTAATGTTGAATTTTCGGAAACAAAGAAATTTTAAATACAAGGATATTCAGCTAACCATTCATTCTTTATTCTCAAATTATAATAGTCACTTATAAAAACTTACCTGTTTGCACCTGCTTGCCAGATAGTCTTGACTAAAAATGAGCGGACAAGACCAGCTAGGCATGTTTTGTACGGTTCAAAATTTCGATCTATACAAAATTTATTTAGTTACCACATTTAGTTAACAGATGGGTGAAGAACGATCTCTCTTCGGCTCTTAGACTATAGCTGGAAAGCAGAAATTGGATTCATAGTAAGAAAAACACCTGTTTTTCGAAGGAATTAAGCATAAATAGCCTTATGAAACAAGATATTTTCCAGGCATAGTACCAGAATTTTACGTAATAAAAATGTGGCAGTCATTAGTATTTACATCGAATGTGCCTTGAATAAATTTTATTTGTCTTCTAAAAAATTTTATTTATCAGGTTAGCTTATATAAAACTTATTGAATGCAGACGTTTACAGACATAACAGAATAAATATATCAAACAAATAAACGTACTAGATAGACCCCTCTCTTCAAATAATCCCAAAAAAAACAGCAAATATAATGCATTTTTGCAAGCTTTTATTTAATTTGCAATGTTTGCTTGTTCGGGTCAAATCTAGCAACTGGATTTTAAATCGGTTATCCCCAACCTATTGAGCCGAAATGCTGCTTGGTGAGTTAAGTGAAGATGGCGAACTAGGTATTTTTTATGCACTTCCATGGGTATCAAATGAAAGGGTTTGCTGAGAAGAATACGAAAAATATAATGACGTCATTCTAAATCTAATATGGCGGACTCCCAAGGATGGTGTGTGATGCTTGTTTCATTTTTTACTTACCCCCAGGATTGAGATATCAAATGAAAGGGTTCAGCGGGAAAAAAATAAAATTAAAAATAGTTTGGTGGTGAAAAGACTTAGAAACATGTCCAGCGATAACTAGAAAATGAAAAATAAATTAATAGTAAAAACATTTTTAGAAACAAGCCTTTATTTACATGTTCCAAAATTAGGAAAATTATATTAAACCCAGTAATTTATTACATTACACAACTTATATGATATAAAAGCATTTTGCGAGATTTACCTATGTACAAAAATACAATATGTAATGTAATCTTGACATAAGTAATCCTAAGAAAAAAATTATACGTTTTATTTATTACATTGGTAAACCTCACGACAAGCTCTTATATTATATAAATTGTGTAATGTAATAAATGGATGAGTTTGATTTAATTTAAAGTTTTTCTTCTTTTTAGAGCATGTAAAAAATGCTTGTTTTTAAAAATGTTTTTTTTACTATTAATTTTAAATTATATTTTTACGAGTGTTACGAAATTTTTTGGTCAGTACCTACTTTATTTCTGGCTACATAGTTTGTAAAAATACCTTTGGTAAGATTACCTGTTGTATTTTAAGGGTAAGCGTTGGTTTTAAAAATATATAAAAGAAAGTTTGTAAATGTAATAATGCGTAATTTTATGTAAAATTGCGAAATATTTTTAACAATGTCTTTAAAGGTTCAACATTATAATCATTGTTCTAATCCGGAAATATTTTAAATTGTCACTGCACCAGTTAATTTACTAACCCCTTTATTTTTACTGGGAAATGACGTAAGAATGGTTATTTGCGTTTGCTGCCAGGGTTACTAACTTTTTCGACCAGTGCTATACAGTTGAAGAAGAAGGATATTATCTAAAGTATGCGTGTGCAAAAAAAATATCCGCTTTTAATCCAGTATTAGTATTTGGTAAAAAACTAACATCAAAATAGTAAATTTAAAATGAAAAAAACTAAAAATAATAACTAGATTGAACCCAAAGTATTCCAAACACTTTTTTCAGACTTCAGGTATAACCAAAAAAATAGTAATTATCGTTATTGTTTTTTGCTAGTCAAGGCTTTCAAGTTAAGTTTCTTTCAGACACACAGACCAAACCCGTTCTACAATCAGCCGAACAAAACCAAAACTTCGTTATAACTGTGCGCCTGGTACATACAAAATCATGAGTGCAAACATTTCCTGTACGCAACTAATGATTTTTCTTTGTTTCTTTTTTGCCTCTTTGTTTTTAAATGGATTACAAACCGGGAAGTGAATTAAGAACAGCACTTTTAAGAACAAATAATTTCAATTTTAAATTAACTATAGCGTAACGACTTTTATTTCCTTCCGTCCCATTTTCTGATCCACTTTAATCATACCAACAATTTAAAGACAAACGTACGTTGCCCCAAAAGTAACCGGCCTTAGGTAGATTAAGGGTAAAAATGAAAAAAAACTGCTTTGGAAATATCTTTAAACTTGCAAAAGAAATAGTAATTTACGTTATAAGATTGGAAAGTAGTGTTTTGCAAGTGGAGCCAAGCAGTTTCTAGGAAGACCCGGGGGGCGAGTCCTGCAAAACACTGTTTTTCGGTCGTGTAACGCACAATGTTTTTTTTTTCGAGCAAAACTACAAAAAAAAATAAATAAATAAAAACGCAAACACAAAGCCAGTAAGACATTTTCACTCACATGTTTAACGCTTTTTGATCGCCACTAATTTTCAAATGTATCTAAAGCTTTTTCTTATCGCATTTTAGATTTTTCTGGCAGAATATCATTACTGTGTCTCCGGTGGCGTAGTGGTCAGAGTTTCGGCTCGCGGACCCGGCGATCCGGGTTCAATTCCCAGTGCCGGAGAGACACTTTTAGGTAGTAGTTATTTAAAAAATAACGGCCGTTGTCTAAAAGGTGCTGTGAAATGCAACATTTGCATGTTTCAGTGCTTGGACAACGTTGACGGAACAACTGGGAAGAAATGGGTTAACATTTTTTCGGAAACGTTTCGTTTTCGAGATATTCATCATCAAAGTTAAAAACTAAACTAACCTCATTTTCACTATATTTCCCCTTCTTTTTGTACACAATTCTTGATTTTTACACTAAAGTGGCACACAATATTTTATAAACACCTTTTAAAACCTTGTTTTTTTTTTATTTATTTTATACCTTTTTCCATTAAATTGCGAACTTTTAAGTTCAATGGCACCAGCCATATTTGTTTAAAAAATCCCTAGTGTATACATGGTTGCGGCCACGTTGCGGCGTGTGAAGGTGAAGGTTTTCAATTAAATGGAAAAAAGGTGTAAGATAAATATAAAAACAAGTTTTTAAAAGGTGTTTGTGAAATATTGTGTGCCAATTTAGTGTAAAAATCAAGAATACTCTGCAAAAAGAAGGAGGAATAGTGTAAATAAGGTTAGTTTGATTTTCAACTTTGATGATGAATATCTTGAAAACGAAACGTTGCCAAAAAATATTTTACAACATTCGTAATCAGCGGCCCAAAAAATCTCCGTATACCAAGTTTGGTCAAAATCGGAGAGGAGGCAATTTTCGAGACAATTACTAAAAATTTCTTGAGAAATTTTATTTTCTTTTCAGAATTCAAATAATCCATATTTACTGATCGAAAACAGGTCTATTTATCCGCTTGACATGGATTTGACGCTTGTTATAACAATTAACTAAAGTTTCCGTAACAATCATAAATAAAAACGAGTGTGCTCTAAATTAGCAGCTTATTTTTTATTTTATGGATCCGCAAAGTGGATTAGGACTAGAAAAGTCCTTGATAACTATTTACCGGTCTAGCCCCAAAAAAGTTACTTTTTGGCCCAAAAATTCTCCAAAAATTGGGTATTTTCCGATCGGTCGCAAAAAAAAAAACTATTTGTCCCCTTGGCTGCAAAAAAGTAAAAAATGCTTTTGATACATAGTACATGTATGCCAAATTTCATTTAAATATCTAAAGTGGTATTACAGATATTAATAATAAATGATTTATTTTAAAAAAATTTACCACCTGTATTTCAAAAGTTAAGAGTTTGGGACATACGTTCATAGTAAGTTTTCTTTTTAAAATGGATTCAAAAATTGCCTCTTTAAATATTGACGTACAATTAGAAAACACCCTGTATAATGTAAAAAAAATACCAACCATGATATTTTATTTCTCGTAAACAGTTGATTTTATCGATGTCAATCAAGAATACCTTTTTTTAGTTTAAGGTTAAAGCTATCCAAAAATAATATTGTTGAGCCTTTATCATACAGGGTGTTAAAAAATTGCTATTATTGTGTCAGAGCTAGTCTGTCCCTGGAAAACTAAATAAGCCAAATATGATTTAATGAGTTTATTTTAAGAAGACTTATCTATTAACCATCATATTAAAAAAATATTAAATTACGCCTAGTATTTTAAAAGTTATTTAAACAAAAACGATTTCCAGGGGCGTCCGTTATGTACCTGTATCTCCGTAAAGGAGGGTCATAGGAAAAAGGTTTATGGGATTTTGTCATAATATTTTTAGGTTTTCTACTAGATTCCGAGAAACGATGCCCACATATTCTGGGACACCCTGTATATTGTAGGCTCATAGGTACGTAATACATTACAGGTTTTAAGGACAAAATTTATTTATAAAATATCCCATTTTTTAAATTGTCTCTGTATTCCTAGCACAAAAATGAATCACATTAATGACGCGCATCACTGATGCAGAAACAGTAAAGTAAAACCACCAGTTCTCACCGTTCTCATCGAAATCAAACCCATAAATCCCAACGGTTGTTAAAAAGCGTGACCGTTTTGCCGAATAATCTTCGTGTCATATGTCACTGGGTCACGTGCGCGTACTTAAATCGTAAAATAGAGAAAAAAGCCCGAGACATCAACCGCATGAAACGAGTTTTAACAACTCGAAAGTGTCGTAAAATTAATTCAGCAACCGTAGTAGGTTATAGGTCGTTCGCGTTTTGCACATATTTCAACCATCAACCCGAAGATAAAAAGATTGGGAAAAAGGTTTGCCAATTAGGTTTTTTTTTGTTTTTTTTAAAAAACGTTTTTGAATAAAAATTAAAAAAAGAAAATTTCATTTTTTAAGTACATCGTTATCGGTTTTAAATTTAATTAAAAAAAAAATTTAAATCAAAAAAAAATAAAAAATTTAATTAAAAATAAACTTTTTTAAATATTATTTGTTTTTTTTTGTTTCCCATCAAAATTTAAAATTCACAAAAAAATTAAAATACAAACTTTGAATTTTTTTTTATTTTTAAAAATTTTTTTTTAATAAAAAATCAAAAAAAAAAGTTTTCTTTTTTTTTTTTTAAATGTTCTACTCGTCATCAAATTTTTTTTTTTTTATTTTTTTAAATATTGCAAAAATTTGTAAAAATTACAAAAATTGAGTTATTATTTTTTTTTAATTGTTTGTCCTTTGATGCGCAACAAGAAAATACATAAATATTGCAAAATATTATTATTGGATGACCTAAAATTTGCGGTTTAAAGTCAAAATTTTGAATTTTTGAATTTTTAGTTGCAAAAATATTATGAATCGGTTGTTTTTCGATCATTAAACAATTTTTATCATAAATCCGATAAAGAGTAGAATAAAATGAAAAAAAAACTCTCCTATAAGTCAATTTTTCGATTTTTTATGGCCAAAACACTGTAGAGCCCCCCTTCAATATAATTACCTTTTTTCCATAAAAAATAGTTGTGTAATGTAACAGGAGTAATATTAAAAACAAACATTGGTTAAAACTCTATAAATTAAGCTACAAGAACTATTAAAATTAAAGACATTCTATCGACCACCGACACCACAGCTTGGCTATTACGATATAAGAACAAAAGAGATAGATATGGTAGTTGGATTAGTCACAGAGAACACGTGCTACCGCAAGTCACTGCCATCTGACGGTAGAAGTCTAATATTATCTGTAATAAGTGATTACAAACGAATCATGTTCTAAAGTACTCCTATGATTCTTTGTTCAAAATTGGACTATTATATTTAAAAATAGTTCGTATTTAGAGGGGCCCAAAAAATACAAATTTTATACTCTGGTTAAAAGTTAAAAAAAAAACATTTTTTTAAGTAATATTTTCAAAGTTTAGATATTTAAGAATAGGTCCTTAAAATGATTTTTTAAAATTTTAATTATTTACCGAGTTATCGCGATTTTGCTGAGGGTGACCAAGCCATAAAAATAAACCCAAAAATTTGCGTTTTTCTCGAAACTAGTTTTTTTTAAACTGGCGTGCATGATATTTGAAAAATTCTTTTTTCTTTTTAACCCAATTTTAAAAATTTAAATTTCATGAAAAGCCCCATGCATTCCTTTATATCACCAAGCCGATTTGGGGTTAAAATTTTATTTTTACTATTTTTAAAAAAAAAAAACTGCTAAAAAAAGGGATTTTTTTTTTTTAAAAAGCCCAAAATTTTTGAAAAGTTTTTTTTTTTTAAACAGGGGGGGATAAATTTTCACTGATTAAGAATCCCCTTTCCCTTTTTTTTTTTTTAAAACCAGAACGGTTTGAATCCTGCACGTCGGGGGAGCCCTTTTTTTTGGCCCCACTTTACCAGCCGACAACTTTTTGAATTTTTTTAAATTTTTTAACTTTTAATTTTTTTTTTAATTTTTTTAAAAAAAATAAACAAGCAATAAAAAATAGATAGTAAAAAAAATTTTTTTTTTTTTTAAATTTTTAAAAAAAAAAAAAAGAAAAATTATTTGTCTATACATACGGATCCCCAAATTTTGTAAATTATTCATTTAGTATTTTTCAAGACCCTGTAGATATACTCAAACAAAAAAAAATATAAAATAACCCAGAATTTTTTTTTAAATTTACATTTTAGTGTAGACATCGTAAAAAAAAAAATAATTTATCTATTAAATAATTCATGTAAAAACCCCAGTAAAGCGTGTTACGCCCAAAAGGGGAAGTGCTAAATGTTAATCTGCCATTATGCATTTAGAGCCAGTCGTCTATAATGGGTTTTCTTAATTTTCCGCAACCTGCTGTAAAACTTAAAATGTTTTTAGATAAGACAAAAAATTTTT